>VDFB02096114.1:0-10927 GCA_007258455.2 Sequoia sempervirens | reverse complement strand
TTATTGTCGCACCAAATGAAAACCCTTACTAAGAACCTAGTGTAGTAGCCAACCAAAGTCAGTTTCCAAAAATCATAATAATCACAGTGCAAGGGGAGGGAAGAATATGCCCCCAAGACACTCACCATATAACTGCCAAGGACCGTTTGCTCAGGGGATTCGGTATCCACTTCCATCACTCTGAGTACGTGCCTGGAAAAGACAAAAACACAGGCACCCCTTCGGGGGTAACACGGCTGTGTGAGTCATGCAGTTCTAAGATGTGGGTTGTTTATTATTAGGATGACCTACTTGAGTACTAAGAGTGAGTTTGCCTGAATTGTCTTTCATGTGCTAAACTAGTGAAAAAACTTGTTGAAAAACATTTTTGATCATACACTTGATGTTTAGTATAGGGTTTAAAAAACCAACTATTTTCAAAATGTTTAATGTGTCTTCCATCACATTAACTCAGATAAAAGATCATCCAAAATGAAAATGCAAAAATTCAGCTAAAAATTGTTCTCAATTGTTCAGAAATTTTTTTTGAACAAAATTATTTTAGCGCATCTAGGGAGTGTCTTAGCGCATATAAGGTTTGTTCTAGTGTATTCGCTGGTTAGTTCAGCGCATTTGGAGTCTATTTTAGTGCATAGGCTGAGTCTTCCGCAAAGATTTTTTGGGTCACTGTCAAAAACATTTTATGAAGCGCATCTGAGACATATTTTAGTGCATCTGAGGTCTGTTGTAGCGCATTTGATTGTTTCTCTATCGCATATGCCTATTTCTGCAGTGCATATAGGACACAAAGTAGCGCATCTTTCATTTTCCAAAATTTTCACTTTTGATAGATCTGAGTTTATAACATCCTTGGTCAGGTAGCATCTCGACATTTCTCTCATGCTTAGAGAGTGGAAATCAGCCAAGTTTGTTAGGAAATCAATTTCCAATAGGATTAAGAAGCCTAAGAAACATTTAGGTTACAAGAAAAATTTGCAATGAAGAAATTTTTTGTATAAAATTTGAAACGTTTTGCTCCATTATTGTGAGTTTCTCCATAGGTACCAAGATTTTGCTAGGGGATTCACTAATGAGTATGTTGTAGAGCCTTTATATTCACGAGCCTATTTTCAAAGAAGAGCTTTATCTCAACGACACAATCACAATCAGCCTCTTGAGATTGATTATCTACCACAACCTTCTATTGAATATCCAACACATCCCAATCAAATCCTTCAGTGAGTTTAATTAGGCTATTTGATATACTCATCATTCTTCAAAAAAAAGGATCAAATCTTAAAAGTGCACCTTTCAAAAAAAATTCTAATTTCTTGATTCAACTTCCCCAACAGGATTCTGATATCCTTCATCATTGGAAGCCACAATCAAGATTTAGGAACTTCCTTGATCATATCATAAGATTTTCATCTTATCAGATCAAGACATCATCATTTTCGCACTTATCAAACTGTGATCTAAGTCTAGAAGAACATTTCAAAATCATATGCCTATTTTTACAAGATCTCAATACAATAAACTGAAAGAGGATATTCAACAAGAAGGTGAGAGTAGTAGTCCCCTTTATAGTGTGAGTCGAAATCCTCTTTTTAACGATGACATGGGTGAAAGAGAAGAAAATCCATTCCACAAATACAGAGACATGAGAAAAACCCATATAGATAGTGATGATGAACGAGATGAAGAATGTCTTAGAGAGGCCGAGCAAGATCCCAAATTTCACAAAGCCTTAAAAAATATTTTGGAGCGCAACAAAGAAAAATATTTTCTATATCTAGCTGACAAAGGAGCTAAGTTGCCTCGTGAATTTGATACTAAAAACATAAAGAGTAATCCCGAGGAAACACCCTTGTCTGATATTAGTGCTTTGTCTCAACAAATTAAAGATCTACAAGGGGGAGCCACAACAAAGACATACACTCTTGATGACATATGTCCTTATCCTTTTGACCGACGTCTCAACATGATCTTGTTTCCCAAACATTGTGAAATCCCAAAGTTTGATCGTTATAATGGGAAATTGGATCCAATCAATCATATTAGGGACTTTCAAAATATGAATTTAGAGTTTTCTCGTGAGGACACATACTTGATGTGTTTGTTTCCTAGAAGTCTTGGAGGCCAATCTATGGAATGGCTATCAAAAATCACACCACCTATCAAGACATTTGAGGAGTTGATTAACGAATTCATATCACAATATTCCTACAACATCCAACATCAAATAACCATGATTGATCTTTGCAAGGCTAAATAGAAACCTGGTGAACCATTCATTACATTTCTTCAGAGATGGAGAAGGTTGTTCACTAGATATTTGTGCCATGTTCCTGAAAAGGAAAAGATCACCACTTTCATAAATAGCTTAGATCAAGAGATGAGCTATCGTCTTAATCTTCATTGTCCTCCCTCTTTTCAAAAATTGATTGAAAATGCCATCACCATCGAAAGTGCCTTAGTTCAAAGAGGGATAATCAGACTTGATAAGGACAATCCTAGCTCATCAAATCACCACAATGACAAATCTAAGTTTTGGACTCATAACAAAAATGTGGTAAATGATGGTGTTGTAGATGCAAATCATGTCTCGACTAAGCCATTTGTTCTTAGTGCTCCAAGTGATCTTCGCAACAATAACTATAACAACGTCAACTTAGTCACAAATCAAGGAAACAACCCTCCTCCTCCTAGGAATAATGTGAATCAAACTTTTACTCCCAATCAAGGGAATGCCAACAATCAAGATTATCATGGAAACAATAACAATAACAATTCCTTAGGAAATACCTCAAACACGAATCCAGAATGATCTTCATTCTTCTCTAGCAGAAGAACTTTTACTCCACTAGGTCAATCTCTAGAATCTTCCTTTAAAGAGTTTATGGAAAAGAATGTTATCACCCTACCACCTCAACAAAATTACGAACCTAGTGTGAAGCCTCCATCATGTACTATTGTGATTATCATCGATGCAAGGGCCATCACACAAATAATTGTCAATCCTTGAAGAATGTAATCCAAGAATTGATAGAAAATGACACCATTAAGGTAGGACACCAACAATCGAACGAAGACCACCAAGCATTTCGCAATCCTTTACCCAATTATCAAAAGGGTGAGTCTTCTAGAAAAAGTTTGAATCATATCAATGATGATCATATAATCAATCACATCTACACTGAAGACGAGCGGTCAATGTTATATAAAAGTCAAGGAAAAGATGGAATATAGGGAGGTCAACGCAACAACAAGGGCACAAGCTAAAGTTGTCTTTAAGGGTGCTTCTCTTAAATCCATTGTGCCCCTACCTCAACATCAGTATGACTTAGTCAATCAACTTCAAAAAACTCCCGCTCAGATTTCCATCTTAGAACTCCTGAAGATTTCCCTAGCACACAAGGAAATTCTAGAAAAGGCCCTTGTTGAAACAACTATATCCATTGATCTGGATGTGGATCGATTTCAAGCCATGGTGGGACACTTTTCCTTACCCACATGCCTCTCATTCTCCGAAAAAGATGACGTTTCCATAACTCATCCCCATAATTCATCATTATACTTAGAAGTCATGGTCCACACGTTTCGTGTCAGACAAGTTCTAATAGATGGAGGTGCTGGTTTGAACATATGTACCATGAAGCTGGTTAAGGCTTTAGGATTTTCTGAGGAATCCATTGATCCCAGAAGAAAGATTACTATTAAATCCTACAATGATGAGGAAAGAGTGTCCAAGGGTTTAATCATGCTACCAATCAGAGTGGGACTTGTTATCAAGAATACTTTCTATCAAGTATTAGACTATGATCTTGCATACAACATCATGTTGGGTCATCCTTGGATCCACAAAATGCAAGCAGTGTCCTCTACATACCATCAAT
Organism: Sequoia sempervirens; assembly: GCA_007258455.2. Classification (NCBI taxonomy): domain Eukaryota; kingdom Viridiplantae; phylum Streptophyta; class Pinopsida; order Cupressales; family Cupressaceae; genus Sequoia; species Sequoia sempervirens. Next base: position 7,052 of record VDFB02096114.1, on the reverse strand, counting down.
GCTTGAAATTCCCTCGTGATGGAGTTGAAATTACCATACAAGGAGATCTAAATCCTTCCATACCTTGTCATAATCTCAGTCCTAAAGCTAAAATCACCATCCCTAGAAAAAGTAAAGCACTACGTACTCAAGCATGTATTGATCCTGAATATTCAAAAACATCCACTTCATCCATTGCAATATCATATTCTAAGGTCCAAATCCATGATCTGGGAAATGGAGAATATCGTTTGGACAATTTTCTAGTAAGAGATACTGCTACTATTATTGAGAAGGGTCAGAGTTCTAATAATGATGTTAAGATAACTACGGAAGGAATACAAAAAGATGACCGTGTTGAGATTGAAACCACTTGGGATCTTGATGATACACTTACCTATTCCATATCTACTACCACTCAATCTTTTCATATCACTGATAATCCACTATTTGATCAAAACTTCTATGATAACCCACTCTTTGATCATGATCCCGCTGAGGATATCCAACCATCATCTTTCCATTCCACCTACCCTGGACTAGGGTATGAATCTCCTATTGTGGCCTCTACAAATCCATCTTGCCAAGTCACTAAGGATGTGCAAGCTTCCTTTGATTTTAGTCCTACCAAAAAGGATAGTCTCAAAGACTCTATTGATGACATCACTACTCCTTCAATCTCACCTACATCCATCCACCTTATAGACATGGATCAACAAGTATCATTCAAAGAAAATATAAAGGAGGTAATTCAAGAATCAAAGGTCAAAGTGCATTTTTCAAAGGGAGATCTAAAATCAAAATAGAGCTTGCAAGGAAAGAAAGATCAAGAAAATTCCCTTGGCCAATATAAAAAGCTATTGGACAAATCAAAAATAAAGAAAGATCCATACAAGTCCACTAGCCAAAATCAAAAGCTATCGGACAAATCAAAAATAAAATTCAAAGATAAAAGCAAGCAAAAGTCAATCTCCAAACATGCCTCTCCCTCAAAAATCACTGGGGACATCTATCAAGAAAGAAAATCAAAGAAATAATTTGTTGATCTAAGGTCCCCATCCACCTCATTATCACTCATACCATATAGCCCTTTCCACCCATCCATGTTCACATACCCATCATATCATTACATCTCCATTGGTGATGTCTTTTGATGTGTCTTTGATGACGACCCCTTCACGTACTATAACTCATTGGTCGCCCAAGCTCCTTTTTGACTAAAGCCTGATGGCCCATGTATTGTGCACATTAGGGATCCTATCCTAGCTTGTTCCATTCGCTACATTTATCGTCCTTCATACTTGCCACTCATACTCCTCATTCTAACTAGGTCCTTTCATCCAGCATGGTCATCCACACAGGAGAGCGGCATCATCAAGGAAGTCTATGGATCTGACATTTATCAATTCTATATCTAGCTTTGGAGTGCATAGAAAAAGTCCTAAAAATATATCAAAAATAGTAGAAAAAAGTCCTGAAAAAATACAAAAACACGAAAAAGTCCCAAAGAAATCACAAAAAAATCAAAAAATGTCCTAAAAATGGTTACCCTGGTGAAAACCTAGTAGACAGGCATCTAGTAGCAACAAAAAAAAAACAAAAAACAAAAACAAAAATCAAAAAATCACATAGGGTGAAAACCTGGCAACAAGCAGTCTATTGACAAGAAAAATATAATAAAAACAAATAGTGAAAATATGGAAAACAGACTCTATTTGTAGCTCTCCATCTATTAGTTCATGTTCTGCACTTGCCTTCTCAGCCTTCATTTCATGCATCTTTCCATCATCTTAGGGCCATACCAGCATCATGCTACTATCATTTTCCTAGAGCGATAACGTCTTACCATGGCTTGATTATTGTACATATTCATTTCAGAAAGTTATGTTAATACTGGGGGCAAACGCTGACATACTGGGGGCAACCAACTTTTAGGTTTTACATAAACAGCTAGACAATGACATCAAATCCAATCATGCAAACAAACAATCAAATCCTATGAACAACTATCCAATCATTGATCCATATCACAACAGTTTTCAGAAAATACCATATCATGACACATATCTGGATGATCTAAAATCTGAATAATGTTTAGCATAGCAGTATTAAATTTTGAACAATGGTTGTTTAATTTTTTATATCATCTCTCTGGAGCACACTCGATGATGTACTTAACTAGAGTGGCGAGGAAAGAGGATGATTTTTCTTTGTCTGTTGTCTTGAGGTTAACTATCCATCTGTTGAAAATATGTCATGAGACATGATTTCCACAGTTTATCATTGATGACAGTTCCAAATTTGCATCAGAAGGTAGTTAGTATTTGTCTGTTTATGCAAGAAATGCTCAGGTCATCTTGGTTCAATTATACCTCGATGCTTGTGTTTACTTGCTATATCAAAAATCATGAAAGTTGTACTTAGGTCATCATTGGTGCTAATTTACCCTCTGATGCTTTATTCCACTCCTGTGTTCCAGCTTTCCTTTCATGTTCCATTCATTCCATATTCCTTCCTTCCATCTCTTCCATTCCTTCCTTCCATTCCATTCCATTCCATTTCCTTCCTTCCATTCCTTATTCCTCATTTCATCCATTCCTTCCATTCATTCCTTCCTGTTTCCCTGTATCTATCATCTTCCTATCATTAACATCTCACTTATCATTTTCATATTCATTTCATTTTCATCCCATTTATCACTTTATTTCATTTCACTTATCATTTATCATTTCATTTCATTTCACTTATCACTTATCATTTCATTTCATCATCCTTACAAATCATTACATTTCATCACATATCATTTATCATCTTATCATACATCTCACTATTATTAATCATTTCACTTCATATCGTTATTCATATCATTTATCATTTGTCACATTACATTCATATCATATTTTTAATCATCCTATCATTTTTCATATCAATTCATATTACAAATTCATGATGCATATCATAAACACAACATTCATTTTCCATCATATTATCATTATTTACTTGCATTTGAAAATCCAAAAACAAACATTCCATACATACATTTTCATATCATTTGCCAAACAACATTTTTCATAAAACATATCAAATATCCCATGACATATTTTCATAATCACATCATAAGTCATCCACCTACATGACATCATTAGTACGCATCATCAATCATTTTTCATCATCATCATAAACACATCATATCAAATCATCTTGCATATCATGTTAGTCATCAAATAATTCAAATGCATATCAAAATCCATAACATATAGAAATAAATGCATATCACATAATCATCTCATAAATGCACATCACATCATCACCGCTGCATATCATCACTCATAAAAAATAATACAAATTTCCAATGTCCAATGAAGCTAAAAATTCTAAAGTGAGATATATGATAATGACCAAAATAACGTACATGCTCCAAAAATAATATACATTGAGATGTGTGAATGAATCAATAACAATACATCAAAAATATCACATGAGTCTCATAACTCTAACTACTAGAGCCCCCTGATGGAGTTGGCCTTTGTGGTGGAAGTCCACTGCCTCCTACACCTCCTACCCCAAGATCTCAGTGTGGTCCTGACACACCTCAACTATGAAAAGCTCAATCACAATCTCTCTATCTATCAATGCCTCACATCATGCAATCACAACCCATATCTATCTATCAAGTGACCCATATCAAGTGACTCATCGTCGCTGCATATCATCACTCATCAAAAATAATACAAATTTCCAATGTCCAATGAAGCTAAAAATTCCAAAATGAGATATATGATAATGACCAAAATAACGTACATGCTCCAAAAATAATATACATTGAGATGTGTGAATGAATCAATAATGATACATCAAAAATATCACATGAGTCTCATAACTCTAACTACTAGAGCCCCCTGATGGAGTTGGCCTTTGTGGTGGAAGTCCACTGCCTCCTACACCTCCTACCCCAAGATCTCAGTGTGGTCCTAACACACCTCGACTATGAAAAGCTCAATCACAATCTCTCTATCTATCAATGCCTCACATCATGCAATCACAACCCATATCTATCTATCAAGTGACCCATATCAGTGACCCATATCAAGTGACTCATCGCCGCTGCATATCATCACTCATCAAAAATAATACAAATTTCCAATGTCCAATGAAGCTAAAAATTCCAAAGTGAGATATATGATAATGACCAAAATAACGTACATGCTCCAAAAATAATATACATTGAGATGTGAATGAATCAATAACGATACATCAAAAATATCACATGAGTCTCATAACTCTAACTACTAGAGCCCCCTGATGGAGTTGGCCTTTGTGGTGGAAGTCCACTGCCTCCTACACCTCCTACCCCAAGATCTCAGTGTGGTCCTGACACACCTCGACTATGAAAAGCTCAATCACAATCTCTCTATCTATCAATGCCTCACATCATGCAATCACAACCCATATCTATCTATCAAGTGACCCATATCAGCGACCCATATCAGTGACCCATATCAAGTGACCCATATTAGTGACCCATATCAAGTGACCCATATCAGTGAACCATATCAAGTGACCCATATCAGTGAACCATATCAAGTGACCCATATCAGTGATCCATATCAGCAACCCATATCAGCGACCCATATTAGTGACCCATAACAGTGACCCATATCAAGTGACCCATATCAAGTGACCCATACCAAGTGAACCATATCAAGTGCTCTATCTAAGTGACTCATGTCATGAACTCAATGCTAAATCAATCTATCTGAATATCAAAGCAAGCTACTATATCATCATTTTACTATTTGTTTTCTTTTTCAGGAAAGAAAATTTATCAACGATCAAATCATTTTCTTATTTGTACTTCAGTCACGAATACAAATATGTTTGAATCACATTATCTACTATTTGGTTTCTATCACAGAAAACAAATTTATCAGAAGTCATATCAAGCATCTACTCTTTGTTTTCTAAAAGCAAAGTTATCAAACAATCCATCAATCATTCTACTTTTTTTTTTCATTCAAGAGAAACAAAGTTATCAGCTACCTACTCTTTGTTTTTCTATTTTCGGGAAGCAAATTTATCAATTAAACATCATCATTTCATCATTTCCATCAAAAAGGGCATCATTTCAACAGGGGCATCTTTATACATCAATTATCGGGAGCTAAATCATGACATCCCTCTCATCATTTGAATTTCATCATCAACTCAACATTTTTTTCTCATCATCAGTGATTTACCTCCCGAGGGGGCATCATCAATATCAGCATAAAAAACATATCAGGTTCAAATCAGGGGCATATCAATCACATTTTTCCGATCAGGGGAAAATTTCAAGAGCAGGAATATTTTCTTTGAAGCAATGTGTTTCACACATCACTTCAAAGAGGGGAAAAATGTATACGTCTAAAAATGGTCATGGTTAATCAATCTTGTTAATTAATTAAATATAAATTATTTAATTAATCTTCTAAAGTCACCTACATATAAATAAATTTAATTCATTTATTTATATTGTTCACTTTTATAATTTCACCTTAATTAAATAAATAACTTTATTTATCTTCTATATTCCTCTTAATTAAATTAAATAAATTTTATAATTTATTTATATTAATTATCATGTTATTCTAAATTTGAACATTTGAATTCAAATAATGAAATATTCCTCCAAACACCCTCTTCATCTCATAGTTGAATTAAATATTATAAATATTTATTAATTTAATACCCTTTTCTCATCTCCACACATAATTAAACATTTTAAATATTTTAATTACCTCCATTTTCATCTCACACATAAATTAAATATTTCATACTTAATTACCTCCATTTTCATCTTCACACATAATTAAATATTCTAAAACATTTAATTAGAAACTTTCCTCACTCTTTCACATAATTAAATATTCTAAAATATTTAATTAGAAACTTTCCCCTAATTTTCATTTAATTAAATATTCTAAAATATTTAATTCTTAAAACTTTCCTCGCTTTTTTCACATTATTAAATATTCTAAAATATTTAATTAGAACTCTTTCCTTTCTTCACATAATTAAATATCTCCTAAAATATTTAATTAAAAAACTCTTCCCCACCTTCACATACTAAATATTCTAAAATATTTAATTAGAAAATTTCTTCACTTCATATTTAATTAACTATTTTATATATTTAATTAAAAGCTTTTCTATTATCTTCTCACACATAATTAGATATTAAATATTTAATTATGGAAACTTCTAAATTCACCATCACATGTAATTAAATAAATTTATTTAATTAATTATGAGACTTATCTCCTACTCACTTCTCAAATGGCAACTTTCCCTTAGATCTGAAAGAGAAAATTTGGGTAGAAGGAAACATTCCATTTCTCTCCCGACTTTCAAAAATCTCTAACCGTTCATCTCGACAAGCTTGATTTAAACCGTTGATCACGCTAGCCAATCAGAGTCTTTTGAAAACTCTATAAATACATGTGTGAATCAAAGCATTGGTTACACTTACACACTTGCATATACTTACATTCACGTGCACCCATTATTTTAATATCATCTAGCATTTATCAGTTTTAGCAATCATTACATTTAGTAATCTTATATTTTAGCTATCATTTTTAGTCTTGTTAATGGCATCTTAGCATAAGCATGCATTTATTCTAAATCTCGTTCTCTAGGAGATCATTTTGTTGAGCCTAGTGTATAATTTGAGAGCAAGCTAGATTCAACGAAACACTGGAGATAGAGGACAATAGGACGCTTTCAAAGGAGCTACGAGTTTAAGAGTTTTTTCTTTTCTTTTAAATTAGTTTCCTTTGATCTAATGTTTTATTGGTGTGTTTAATTTGTTAAAATATATTTACACTTAAAATTGATCGCACAATAGTTTATGTGTTGAAAGAATTGTTTCCATTCTTTGTAGTTTTACATTGGAATACAAATCATATTTAATTTCATGCCAATATACTTCTTTCATAAAGATATTTGTTTGAAATAAGTGCTTCATAACCCATCTAATCAAATCACAATTAACCTATCAAAAGGCAATAGGAATTTTCTAAAGAAAAGAACAC
>VDFB02096113.1:0-12954 GCA_007258455.2 Sequoia sempervirens | reverse complement strand
TGGCGAAACAAAGTTTGGTTTCGTTTCACCAAGTCAATACCGCCCCTTGAATTCTTAGGAAGTAGATTAGAACTTCTGACCCCTTGTCTCTTTTTTCAGTTTGTTTGATCTGCAACCCAAATAAAAGAGCTTCATTGTCCAAACCTTCATTGTGAATTGAAAAAATTCAATGCTTTAGGTGTGATAAGTTTGGTCACTTTTCCAAACATTGTTCAGATAGACCTAAGCATCAAGCCTTCGTTGCAGATGTAGATGATGTCTTTCCATAGAAGAATGAAGAGCCTTGTTACCATGCAATATAATAAGATCCTTGAAGCCTTATGCTTACAATAATTATAAGATCAATATAAGAAGAGCCTTGTTACTATGCAATATAATAAGATCCTTGACTTACTGATGCTTTACTTTTTTCATGATATTATAGAACATTTTATGGGTTGTTGGAAAGTCCTCCCTTGCGCTACTGAGTTTGGTTACAAGTGATTCATCCAAGTTATTAATCTCTATCTTGTTCTTATTAGATATAGTCCTCCTTTAATATATTTTATAGTGGACTCCAATTGAAGTAGATTATTATATTGTATGAAGCAGAGATTCATTTTCATGCCACATTGTGCTATACCATATACGCTGCATTTTGAATAATGTTTTAGTCAAATTTGAAAGTAGTAACTGGGGTAATGAAATAAATAAAGGAAAGATTGCAAATTATGTTTGTTTAATTGCTCCTCTTGTTCAACCTGATAGTGAGAGACTAATTTGTGTGCTCTTGAGTTCTTGTGATTTTGTTTTTGCATGGGTTAATTAATTTAATTTGAAAGTCTAGGTATGTGTTAGCCTAGGTCTATGCTTTATCAACGTTAAGTGGCAGAAGGAGAGGTCTTTTATAGAGTATCAGCCAAAACATGCACCTAACTAGAATGTGAGTTAGCGACATGAGGCTTTTGAAAGTGTGCCTAACAGTCATGAAGCAGTGAGCAGCAGGTAAAAATGGTGCTTGGGAGGATCTAAAATGATGTTTTGAGTGGCATGATGGATGAGAATAGGCACCTAGACTGACAAGACTAACTAAAATTGGTGCCTAGCATTTATTTGACTGAGCTAAAAGGCAAGTACATCAAGGATAGGTGCTTGGAGTGGATGTTTATGCAATGTGAAGCAATGGTTTGAGTTTGAAAGATGTGTAATGCAATGTAATCAATAATATGAATAAATTTTTAATTATTAGTTATGTAATGTGAAGTAATTGCATAACTGCTTAGGTTGACTTTGTAAAAACTATATTGTAATTGAAATTTTTTCATCTATCAATATCTAGTTGTTACTTATGCAATGTGAAGTAATGCTTTGAGTTTGAAAGATGTGCAATGCAATGTAATCAGCAATATGAATAAACTACATAATATAACCATTCTTTTTATGCTATTGTACATCAAGATATTTAACCATTGCTCACTTGATTAAAATTTCAAAGAGTTTAATTATGCATATGAGGAGGCAATTAAATTTCGATTGTCAACTTCTATATATGAAATTATCCAATAATCAAGTGTATGTCCATATACAAAATGGCATCAACACCAACTCAAACAAAATTTTACAATATGTGGCATATGCCATCTCGGTATCTAGTCAATATTTACATGCCAAAATGTCTATCTCATTCTAAACTACTGGTGGATCATCAAAATGGAGCCTCTTTGAAGCACTCGTTGCCTCTGAAGGTAGCTGCACAAGAAAAAGTCAAACCACAATTGAGAAATTAGTTATACTATATAATTTAAAATCGAATAATTAACATCAAAATCAATATACATTAAATTATAATTGAACTCTAAAATTGTAATCTTGATTACCTGAAATATCCGTCTCTTCAAAGGGTCAGGAGTTCTAGAATATGCCCCTCTCAAAGAACCGACCAAACCATCTTTGTAATTTCAATCTATATAGGTGAACAAAACATAAACTGACCCAAGTTAGCATACAATTGTCAGTAATAGGAACATATAAATACCAAACACAAAAATAAAATGAACACATACTTTTAGGTTGATCTTTTCTTTTATCTTCCTGTAGGTGTTTCACACCTCCTCCTTGAGTCGCTTTCAACACCTACTCCTTCGCCAAGTGTTCCAATGCATCGCCGTGTTGTGGCTCCTTGTCAACAAGGACGAGTAGCCTATAATTTCCGCATAAAAATGACAAGTACATATGAAACTACCAATCTATGTCGATGTATGTATAATCAATATAAGATCTTAAAATTTTAATTCAATCAAATTTGAGTTCAATTACCTTTCCTTTATCCAACATTACACTTCCATAATCTAGACAAGGTTGCACCTCGCTCGCAGAAGGTATTTCCTACAAGAGGAAAATAAGATAAACATATAAGTTATTATATAATTTCATTTTAATGACAATTCAAAGGACAAGAAAGTATACAAAAAATAAATGTAAAATGAGTGGAGTGCAAAAATATATATCAGGCATGTCCAGCTAAATGAAATGGTTCTCGGGGAAAGTATCCAATACATTTGTCAGTCCTCCCTGACATCAACAATCAAGTTAAATAGACCATGTAAATAAATATTAGTACATTATACTATCTCTTATTAATATTCATTTAAAAACAAATGCAAGTTATGAATTCACAACTTAAATTTTACCTATGTCACTATTCCAATGTCCCCCTCTCTAGCGAGAGAGGACTCTGTACGGTGTGCTCCACTCCCCCGTGTTTGATCTATAATTTCCACATCATGGAAGTCATAATCGAAGTGTCTAGGGATGCTCACAGCCCCTATTAAGATGACCCAAGCATATTTGGTGGCATAATGGAGTTAAGTATGTGGTACAATAAATATGTGGACTGACGAGGATGATGCAAAGAAGACTCTCGAGCCATCACCAACATCACCGTAATGTGGTCGAAGCACTACGTATACGCTAAACCAAAAGACCACTCAAAGAGTGAATAGCGTGGATAGTCTGTGTGGCCACATCCTGCATAATATCTGGATGGTATATTGGAGGTGGTGGAGGAAGGCGAGGGAGGGGAACATGTGGGCAGGGTATTACTCTAACTACCCCTGCTCTATCCTGGGGCATACCTCCACCAATGCCCTTGAAAGATCTAATGTCAAAGTAATTGACATGATGCCCTAAAACAAACTCAGCATATCATTTTTTTATAAAGTAAAATGGTACATCCAAATTGTTGTTCGGTGGTTTCAAAAAAAACATACACCAATGATCCCAAAAGTTTTCTACAATGTCTCTATGAGTGCACCATTTTATAGGAAGTTTTGTTTTATTAACATTAACTCACAAACCTGTGCGGGGGTTAACAAATAAAGAGGCTATTTGGGCTTTGGTTATTCCAAGATCTTTCACATCATCATAGGACAATCCACATGCATAATATTCTCTCATGTCTTCTCGCCATGAATGAAAGGCATTATGTTGCGAGGAGAGGGTTTCTATATTTTTAATTATTTCATTCATTGTGTTTGACATCAAAGATAATCGAGGGACTCTCGTATAAACTTCAGAAATGCCCCTTAATTGTTGCAATTTTTCAGAAAATAATTCTTGAATTGATTGCTGTGGAGGTGGTGGAAGTGGTGGTGGTGGAGGTGGTGGAGGTGGAGGAGGTGGAGGTGGTGGAGGTGGGAGGTGGAGAGGTGGAGGAGGTGGAGGTGGTGGAGGTGGTGGAATTGGTGCATTTTCATTGTCACAGCCTATAATGCCTCACGATTCAATATATAAACAAATCAATCTAATTAAATTAGACAATATAAATGAAAATATTATAAAAATACCCTAGTTTTTAACAAAAATCTATAAAAATTTTCTAATTTTTAATCCAAATACATAAAACACCTTATTTTTAAGTCAAAATCCATTGCAAACATTCAAATTTCATCAAAATCCATAAACTCAAATTTTCTATAAAAAATCTATCAAAACCACCCAACTATTTGGGTCCAACCTTTACTGGGAGAGTTATCAAACCAATTATAGGGAAACCATAACCATCATGAGCTTTTAATCATGCTTTTGATTGTTCATAATCATCTGCATAAAGTTCATGTACATACAATAACTCTTTTTTGACCATATTCACTATGTACATGGGATCAATGAGTATTCCTTTCTAAGTTTCTAAACTTGATATAAAGAAGACCATCGAAAGTGTAGTTATAGAAGAATCCCAAGAAAATGTCAAAACAAAAATATTGGTTTTTCCTTATGATTTTGAAAATTAATAATGTTTATAAAGATGGAAAAAATCTCATTATCATCTCTCTTCATTGATAAGCAGGAGGTATTTTTCCACAAATAAAACAATTATGATATGTTGTTATCAGATTCATCAGTTTTGAGTCCTGACATGTTCATGAGTAGGTTCAGTTAAATCTAGTTTCTCCTCTCATGATATTAATGAAATTCATTTACTATTGTATCTAGGTGATTACGAGGGTAGAAGCATTGGTCCACCTTGACGGACCAAGGTTTTACCTCTCGCGGAGCATCACCTAGATACGAGTGCTGGTGGGACTATTCAATATCATGAGATGGGTTCTGCTGAACCACTACTCATGTCACGGGTCACCATTGACCAAAACTACACCTGGCTGAATCCCGATAGCAATATCATAAATCTCTATTATCATCAGACAACAAAGCTTGTTGAACAAATTGGCAAATGGGCTTGTAAATATTTGTAAGTATTGATTAGGTGAAACCAATTTATTTCCTTTTTCATTAATAGGTCATCCAGCTGGATTTGATTAGAATGAGGTCTTGCACTTGGTTATAAATATGCTTACATCTTTCCATATCATGTCGAGGTGTACGATGATATTGAAAAAATGTTTTTGCATTAAAGTTTGGTGGTAAAGGTTTAATTGTTTGAATATGACTAATTGGAGGAAGTTGAATCATATTCTTATTTAACAATTGCAACATGATCACATGGAGAGAATCAAACAACTATAAAAATTTCCTATCTCATGGCCTAAATTTATATCTAGAGTTATGTTTATAGTAGTTACTTCTGTCTCAATATTATGAGCAGTTTGACATGAATGTTTATCAAGTAATGAATTTTTTGTTTTTCTTTTTAAATGATTGATAGTTGTTTTGAGGCATGAGTTATATGATTGACCAATAGGAGCCTATGAAAGGGTACCTTCATACTAACTAATCGATATTCAATAATCATGAAGGGTTATACAAAAACGTGTTAAGGATGGATATTTCATTAGCAATTTCTTATCTTGAATATTAGTTTGTAAGTTACCTATAAACACCCTTTGAATGTCAACATCTTGAAGACTATAGGAGAATTTCAAATAAAGGGATTAGTATCATTTCATAAAGTTTTTTTATTTTCTCTTTAGGTCATTGATTACAATGAACTAAATTTGTTAATGTAACTTGAGGACTAATGTTCACTTGAAAGTGTTGGAGGAAATCACCAATGAGTTGTGTAAAGGAGGTAATTGATTGCTCGGACAAATGAAAACCAATCCAAGGCCATATATCTCTCTACCGATCTTAGAAAAGAGTTTTACCATGAGTGAATTCAAAAAATAAAGTCTCTCTACACAAGGTAGTAAAACTAACAAATGGTTATTAGGATATTTTTACCTCATCAGACTTCTTCCAAAGTGAGGTATTTCAATGTTTTGTAGTATAGGTGTACTTAAAATAGTGAACATTAATGAACTATGTGTAAGGTATTTTGGATGTTTACTATTGGTTTGATTTTGGTTTAAGTTTGAAATTTGTTGTTGTAATAATCTCATGCTTTAAATAAAAAAGTTGATTTATCACAAAATCATTGGGCCACATGTTGTGAGAGTTTTTCAAGTATGGTGAACTAGTATGGAGGAATGGTGGGATATTATATTTCATGTTTAGGAGGGGTGATGAATATGGAGGTGTTATAGGTGAAGGGACAAAACTATTATAATTTCCACTATAAATTCCTAAGCTTGAGTTTAAACCATTGTTATATTCCATCATTGATGCTATGATTGGAGGTGTAAAGTTGGGAATAGAAGGCATTATTGTGGGAGAGGAAACTTATTTTCCAAAAGGATTTTGAGCATTAGTCAAAAATTTTGTGAAACTAGCTACCAAAGGAATATTAGAATCTACTATATTAGCTAGGCTACATAACACTTCTATCCCTTCCTAATCATTTACCAACTTCCCAATGCTATCCAAAAGAGGGATTGCTTCTCCATCCAAAGGTTCAATGCTTAAGAATTGTTGAATTCATTGTAGGTCTTTATCCAATTATTCTAGATTATCATTCGGGACCTTAGAAATAACATATGCCAAGTCCACACAAATGTTAGGTTACAAAAAAGACACGGGTAATGTAGGACTAGGGAGGGAATATAAGATGGATTGGGTAGACATTATACGTTGAGTGAAAGAGTTATAAGAATCAAGCTCAACATTGGCTATGATTGCAACATAGGAAGCCATAAGTCTACAACTACATCTCACGTGGGTATTAGTGAAGTGACACAAGGTCATGAAGCTCATAAATTTTCTACAAGATTCAAAACAATTTAATGCTAATGCCTGATTAAATATAAAAACAAATCAATCTAATTAAAATCAGATAATATAAATGAAAATAGTATAAAAATACCCTAGTTTTTTTTTAAAATCCAACAAAAACCCTAGTTTTTAACAAAAATTAATAAAATTCTCTAATTTTTAATCCAAATACATAAAAAACACTATTTTTAAGTGAAAATCCATTGCAAACATTCAATTTTCATCAAAACCCATGCTAAACTCAAATTTTTCATAAAAAATCTACCAAAAAACCCTATTTTCAAAAAAAATCAACTAAAATTAAACAAATCTAATTGAAAATTTGATTAGAGCAAATAAAAAATCAAGAATTTTACCTGTTGGAGATGGTTTTCAAATCGGATATCTGATTTGCGCTTTCCACTGTGCGCCCGCCGCGGTTAAGCCGAATGAAAATGTGAAAATGAGTTTTGGTCGCCCGAAATATAATATATATATATGTCAACAAAATCGGATATCCGATCCAAATCGGATATCCGATTTGGATCAGATATCCGATTCTTAAATCTAGGTTTTTGCTCTACCTCAACTACCGAGCCCCAAAAAGTCAACTCACCATTTTCGCGTTTTTGAGTCGTAGAAACACGTATTTTTTTCTCCATTGCCACTTTTTGGCATACCATGATCCTGCACATGCCCATAGAAGCCACTTGATTACTATTTTGTTGACTTGTTTGAGGAGGATTTAATTGTAAAATTCTCATATTTAAATGTTTCTTGAAAGGTTGATAATTTTTTTGAGTTGTGGATTCAGAATTTTTAGGGCGACTAGGGGGTTCTTCACATCAAGACCCCTAGTCGAGTTTTGATGGTCATGAAGGGATGTACATAATTGTGTGAAGGATGAAAGCCTCAACATTTCATGTTTTCTTTGTAGTTTATCTTGTAAGTTAGCAATGAACATTTGTTGAAGGTCAACATCAAGAATTTTAATGTTCACTTGTGAATAAATTGATTAGTATCTTGCTATGAAATCAGTCGCTTTATCATCCTCATTTTTCTATGTGAATATGGAAGTGATTGTAACAGGCATCAATTAGTTCATTGAATGAACCAATTGAATTGTTCGACAAAGAGGAGAACCACTCTAAGGTGGTATCTTTCAAGGATCTAGGGAATAACTTAGCCAAAAGTTTATCCACAAAGATGAAATCGCTACACAAGGCTATGAAGGTGGAAACATGGCTAATAGGATCTCCTTTCCCACCATATTTCTCAAATTGAGGGACCTCTATACCTTGCAACATTTGTGTTCTTAGTATGTCAAGGGAAAATGGGGTTGAATTGATGTATTACAAAGGTTGACCATTATTATTCTATTGTAATGTTTCCACTTGTTGTTGAAGGGATGTCATGGCTTGCAAAAGTGAGTTAATGAGATAGTCATTTTGGTTATAAGGTTGAGGGGAATAAGGTGGTGTAGTGAATGTATGCAGAGGGCTAGTGAATTGTAGGTTGGTGAAGGTGGATTGTTGAGGTGTTATTGTATTCAAAGGCACAAAGGTGGAAGGAATTCCTTTAGGAATACCTATCTAGAAGTGTACATAGTGCTAGTAGGGATGAGTGTTGTGGTTGGTTGAATGGTAGTTGTAGGTTGGAATGTTGTTGTAGGTTGTGTACTAGTGTATGTATGGATGGACATTGCTATCATGGAGGACATGATTGGAATTCCACCTTGATTTTGAGTAGACCCCAAAGCTTGAGTGGAGGCGGTAATGGTAGGGACGGTGTTGGTAATGTTAAGGACATTGGTTCTAGGAGGTGAAGGCATGGGAAATGAAGTATGCAAACTATGAGTCATGGAGGGTTGATTCTCAACACTATTAGAAAGAGAGTTAGATCACCCAAGATCCATAACAAGTGATAGATTGTGGGATGACATGAGCCTCAAACTATGTCTTATAATAGTATTGTGAATAGGACATCAAGTTGTAAACCTCATGCAAGTTTTACAACCATAGTCTGCAAACCCTAGAATAGCAACTTGCAATAACCTAGAATGAATGCAATTTGTAAATTCTAAGCTATGCAATTTACTGATTACACAATGCAATACGATAAAAATGTAATGTTTGGATACAATTTTCAATTTTAAAAAAAATGCACTAAAATGAAGCAATTTAAGCTAAATGCAATGAATTTTATGAAACTACAAATCAGGAAACTGAAACAGGAAAGTAACAACACCAAAAAAAAGCTAGAAATAGAGATTTTAATGTCCAAAAAATGTAGATCAGTAGCTAATAGGGACTCATTCACCAGTAAGGGCGAATGGGTCCTGATTAGATGTTTCTGAGATATTTTTGTGGATTTCAGAGTGAATTTAAATGCTTTTTTAGTTGCCAAAAGGTAAAGATATGACCTAATCAGGGACTGATTCGCCAATAAGGGTGAATGGTGCTACATAGGTACTTTTAAACTATTTTTAAATTTTTTGCAAGATTTTAGTGATATCTTTCAGTTTCATGTTTGAGATAGTGAATTTCAGTTTCAGATTTTCTAGAAATGCAATGTAATTTATATGTAATGAAAAGACGAAATGCAAGGTCTAAATTGAAATGCAATTTTGTTTTGATTTTCAAATGCAATTTAAATGAGATGTAAAATGAGTAATTTTCTTTTTGTATTTTTTCAGATTTAGAGAGATGCAAAACATTGTAAATCTAAACCCTATATGAGATGCAATATTTTAATGCAACCCAAGTAACTCTAAAAGAGATCCTAATTCAATGCAAATCTAAATGAAAATGAATGCACGATCTAAACTAGGATGCAAAAGAGAATTCAAAAATCAAAAAGTTACAATGCTCAATATGTCAGTTTCACCATTAATGTTTAGGTGAAAAAGTAAAGGGTAAACCCAAATGCATGAGCAAGAGGATTTACTGCTAAAATTTTCCACACTAAATCACTACAATTTATGCAATTATGAGGGTTAAAATATGTAAATAACAATAAGAAATGATACCTAATTGCTATAGCAACTATGAGGGAAGTTTTTAGAGCATAAAAAGACATGTACCTTGTCAAAAACATGTTATTTTTAAGCTATAGAGGACTCATTCGCCTTCAGTGGCGAATGGGTCCCTATTAGGGTTCCTAAAACTGAGATCAAGGTCATGTTCCTTGATTTTTTCACTCTCAAAATACTAGTTATCAGTTTCTAGAAGTCTGTAGATAATTTTGTAGCCTCAAATCTTTGATTTTGCACTTTAGATGATAGCTTTTGCAACTTGACAACTTTGACAATTTTACTCCAAACTTGCTCCACTTGATCATCAACCTGTAAATCTACAATTACACATTCAAGAGGAGAAAAAAATTATTTTTTAGTGAATTGGATTTTTCCTTAGTCAAACCCCTTGTAGGTAATTAAACCAAATGATTAAATATAGGAATGAAGCATGAAACATGAAATATGTAATTGATATCACCTTAGATGATGTCTTGTAATCAAAATCTACAATCTAGCATGTAGTGGCCATGAAGAATGTAGATCTTGAATCCTTGAATAAGATGTGAAAAATTCTTGCAAGTAGATCTTCAATGCTACATCCACTTCTTTAGCTCAACAACACACATGAATGCATCAAACCCTTGTCATGATGATTTTATCTTGAATTGTTGCAATAAGCTCTTGAAATCTCCCTTGAAATGCCTTATGAATTCTCTTGTAATGCTCTAATTTTCTATAATGTTTGAGTTCTTGAAATTCTACGATTGCTTCATAAACTTGCTACGAGAAACAATGTGAATTAACCCCTTATTTATACTAAATTAGGAGATTAACCCCAAAATTCAAACAATTAAAGATGACACCAAATTTAGAAAGAAACTTTATTAAATTCCCACCAGAACTAAATTTGAAAAGGTGGTCCTCATTAAGGGAGGACCCATTCACCACCTAAGATAAATGGGTCCTAGCTCACTTTTCTATGACCTAACCCCAGGGGATGGAAAGAGTGGTAAGAACCCATTTCAGATCAACTCAAAAAGGAGGGCCCTAGTAAGGGAGGACCCATTCGCCACCTAGGGTGAATGGGCCATGGCACCATTTTCCAAGACCTAATTTTTCCCAATTAAATGTTACATTATTTAAATCATAGATGTTAGGATAGATCTTTGGGATGTGTAATAAATAAGGTTTAAATTTAAATTAAAGGGGGTTAATTACTCCAATTAACCACAATTTATTAAGACCACCCTAGATAAATGAAAAAATTATTTACAACACTTTACAACACATAAATAATGTACAAATTTAAATACATTTTGTTACAAAGGGGCCCATTAAGCTTAATTATGCAAATAAATCCTAGAAAAGTGTGAAAGTGTGTTACAACACTTCACAACACCTTTTCAAAGGATCAATTAAAGAATGTTTTAATAAAATAAAGGTCCTAGAATGATGTGAATGTGTACAACACATTACAACACTATTCCAAGACACCATTAATTTAGTTTTAATATCAATTATCAAACCAAGGGTAAAAGGCTATTTTTTCTATTACTACATGGAAAACGTACCTTAATTTGACTCACATGTGACATACTTATTCATGATTTAGTTTGATTCAAAAAAATATTACTTGGCATAGGGCTTTCCGAATAAGCTCTCATGTCTTCTTCTACTTTAAAGCAATTTCTCACAACAATGGTGTTAGCAACTACTTTAAAGTGGGGGCATACATCAACACTCATGTTTCATTGTGTGATTTCTTTCTTCTTGCGATGCGTCCTTTTCTTGGTGGTGTCATTGGGCTTGATTTCCTTCGAGGGCGTGATATTTCTTTGACTTGTCCTCTCTTGGATACATTAGGCATAATTCTCCCTAAGAAGAGAGACCTTGCATGAACTAAGTAAAATCACTTTGAACATAGATTACACTATTTCATGTTTACAACATCAGTTATATGGCCACCTTGCATAACACACTTTGCATGCCTGTGAAGCCATCTTGTTTGTTCATGAGTTCCAAGCATACAAAGTTAAACTGCTTGCTTCATGAAGCTTGAATTTTATTGTTTGTTCATGAGCTCCAAGCATATGAAGTTTTGCTTATCACATGAAGATCAAAGATCATTATTATGTGGTGCCTTGTCAAAGTTATCAGTAGGTATAGCTTTGGTATGGTTAATATATGATGAGAAGCCTAAACATGGGCATAAATTTCTCATTATATGGTGAGAAGCCAATACAAAGGCATGAATTTATCACCAAGCCACCCTTTGGATACTCACCTAGTGGATAACCTGAAGTTTCATTGCCTCAGAGTGAGCGTGCATCTTTTGACAAAAAACTTAGACTTAATCCACATCGTGATGGACAAACCGTTGAGGCTTGATCCACCTCTTCTTATTTTTTCTTGTTTTTGTTTTCTCTCTTTTTATTGGCATTGCATGATCGTGTATCTTGATGTTGCATATTATACACCTTGGGTGTGTCCTCTTGTGTGTAGGTCGATTTGACGTAGGATCTTGGACCGTGGGAGCTTGACCACCTCCTCAATCTTTGTTATCCTAGACCATCTGCATTGATACACTTGGACCCCTCTTAAATTTCTACTTTAGTGTGATTTTGAAGCAAGTTCATCCTCTCACTAAAGTGGGGGCTAAATGTAACAATGAAAATTGTACACCCTTGGAAACGATAAATTTCACTTAATTTGGAAATAATTAATGATAAATTGGACTTAATATCATGTTGATCTAGTGTTGTGATGAGTTTTACACATCCACATTAGGTCTTGGGCCCTTTTAAAAAAGGTCTCAAATCACTATTTCACATAAGCCTTCATGATATCAAGTCAAGCAATCAAGAGTTAAGCATTCCAAGACTTAACAAAATCATCAAGAGAGCATTCAAGATCATTTCTAAGGCATTCAAGGGCAGATTATTCATCATTTGTTTCAGCAATTCAAGATTCATCATCATGTCAAGATTATCAAGCATCAAGCAAGTTATTGAGCTAGTGTTGTGATGTTGCATCCAAGATCCAAGGTCAAAAATTGTTATACACTTATCTCAAGATCTAGATCTACATTCTTCATGGCCATTTCATGTTAGATTGCAGATTTACAAGAGATCATTCAAGGTATCTTTGTTTGTGCTTCATGTTCCATGCTTCATGTTTCATTTCCTTGTTTCATTGTCTCATCATTTGGTTTAATTACCTCAAAGGGATTTGACCAAGGCAAACCCCCATTTACTAACAAAACAACAAGTTTTCCTCTCTCTACATGTGTGATTGCAGATCTAGGTGTCTTGGAGATTGAAGATCCCTTGGAGATTAGGTTACAAGCTTCAAAAATGTTGTTGGAGTTGTCTCCT
>VDFB02096112.1:0-13389 GCA_007258455.2 Sequoia sempervirens | reverse complement strand
ACTATGAGATGTTTTACATGTACACAAATGTTGTCAGATTGAAGAGGAGTTAAAGTGGATGTATTGTAAACATACTTGTTATTAATATAAGCTATTCATCTCTTCTTTGGGTGGAGTTTTTTCCTAAAAGGGTTTCTCCACGTAAATATTGTGTTACGTGTTGTGTTTTTTGTTCCTTACATCTTTGATTGTTTATAGTTGTTTAAATCTCCATATGGTTTACATTGCATAATCTGGTGTACAATAAACTATTAAAGCTTCCATTATAGCTATTTATCTACCGTTTTTCTAACATTTGGTATCAGATCATAGCCAGTTATGTGTTATGGGTGGTAGAACGAAGGTTTTTTGAGTTTTAGTGGGAGTTTTATTGAGATTTTTTTGCATTATTTTGTGTTTAACTATGGTTGCAACTTCTAACCGTTTGGATATTGAAAAATTTAATGGAGTTAGATTTGAGTTGTGGAAGCTGAAAATGGAGGATCTCCTTGAAGAATGAGATCAATGGGTGGTTGTAACAAATGAAAAGAAACTTGAGAAAATGAGTGATGAAGATTGGGAGAAGATAGATAAAAAGGAACATGGTACTATTAGATTGTGTCTTTCTGATTATGTTCTCCTGAATGTCTTAAAGGAAAAGATTGCATATGCTTTGTGGAACCGGATAGGTGAGATCTATCAAGCAAAAAGTCTAGTAAATAAACTCTACTTGAAGCGAAAGTTGTTTTCTCTTAAGATGAGGGAAGGTGAATCTATAGTTGAGCATTTAGATTCTTTTAATTTGGTTTGGAGTCAACTAGCCTCTATTGATGTCAATGTTGAAGAAGATAAATGCATTATGCTTCTCTATTTTTTACCTGAATCTTGGGATAATTTCATACTTGTTATCACTGCTAACATGGAAGTTCCAAAGATGGATGCTCTTGTAGCAACTTTGTTGTCATAAGAAATGAGGAAAAAGGCATTGGATAGTACAGGTGATGCTCTCAACATAAGGGGAAGGCCTGAAGAAAGAGGGTCTAAAGGAGATAAGAATGGGCCTAAGGATAAGTCTAAGGGTAGATCTAAGACTCCTAAAAAGAAGAACAGAATGAAATGCTAGAACTGTGGAAAAAAGAGGACATGTGAAGAAGGAATGCAAAAATCCAAAGAAACAAGTTGATTCCTCCACAAAGAAATCCTCAAATTCAGGTGATGATGCTTTGTTTTCTTATCTTCATACTATGACTAATGAACACTAGTTAATTGATTCGGTATGCTTGTTTCATATGACTCCTCATAAAGAGTGGTTTTCCACATATGAAAAATATGACGGAGGTGAAATCTACCTCAATGATAACTCTTCATATCCTATTTTTGAAAGGAGTAAGATTCAGTTGTGTTTTAGTGATGGGAGGATTAAAACCCTCCCTGGTGTTTTACATGTTCCTGGAGTAGCTAGAAATCTTATTTCAGTTTTGAAGCTGAATGATTTGGGAATAAATGTAACATTTGATAAGCATGGTTGTAGATTGGTAAGAGGAAATCTGGTGATAGCAAGAGGGACAAGGAAGGGGACTCTGTTTAGGCTTGAAGCCACTACTGTTGGTAACTCTACCAATGTAACTAAAAAATCAAGAAATACTTATATGTTGTGGCACTGTAGATTGGGCCACATTTGTGAGACTGGTTTAAAAACCATTTTGAATGAAAATTTTCTAGATAGTTTTTCCTATTCTAATGAGAGTTTTGATTTTTCTGAACATTGTGTGTTTGGTAAACAAAATATAAAATCATTTCCTTTAGGTAGTATTAAATCTAAGAATAAATTGGAATTAATTCATTATGACGTATTTGGTCCTGTGGATGTGGAATCAATTGGAAAATCTAGATATTTTGTCTCCTTTATTGATGATGTTACAAGATGTACCTGGTTATATTTTATGAGGCATAAATATGATTTTTTCACTAAGTTTAAAGAATTTAAAGCCTTAGTTGAAAAGCAAACAGATTGTAATATTAAGGTTTTGAGGTTTGATAATGGAGGGGAATATTGTTCTAAGGAATTTGATGAATTTTGTAAGCATGTAGGAATTGTTAGACATAAAACTACTCCTTACACTCCTCAACAAAATGGAGAGGAAAAAAGGATGAATCAGACACTTATGGAAAGAGCTAGAAGTATGCTAAGTAGTTCATAGCTTGATAGATGCTTTTGGGCAGAAGTTGTAAGTACTGCTTGTTACTTGTTGAATAGATCTCATTTTAAGGCTCTTGAAACAACACCTTATGAAATGTGGATAGGTAAGAAACCTTTTGTTTCACATTTAAGGGTATTTGGTTGTGAGGCTTATGTTCATGTGCCTAAAGAAAAATGGACTAAGCTGGATCCAAAAGCTAAAAAGTGTATTTTCATTGGATATGGTGATAATGTAAAAGGTTATAAATAATGGAATCCTCTAACCAAGAAAAATATATTTTCTAGAGATGTGATTTTCAGGGAGCTTAATGTTACTTCTGGTCCTGAATAGCCAAAGGAAAAAGATGAGGAAAAGAGAGTGAATTTTGAAATTAAGCAAGAAGATGCACCTCGGGAAGAACAAAGAGTTGGACTTGAGGATGAGGAGGAAGAAGATGAGGTATTAGATGAAGTTACTGATCAAACTAAAGAACATGAAGATGGAAATCAGGAAGAGGTTGAGCAAGGTCAAGAACAACAAGAGCCTCATACTCCTATTCTTAGAAGATCCACAAGACAATGAAATCTAGTTAATAGGTATATCCCACTTGATTTTCGTTGTATATTTGCTTTATTAAGTGTTTACGACAAACCTAGATCTTACAGGGAGGCTCTCTCTTCAAAGGAAAATGAGTCTTGGTTCTAGGCTATGCAAGAGGAGATGGTGGCATTAGAAAACTGTAACACCTGGGATCTTTTTTATTTTCCCAAAGGAAGAAAGCCCATCGAATGTAAATGGGTATTTAAAATTTTTTTTGGAGCAAATGGTCACTTGGAAAGGTATAAGGCCATATTAGTGGCTAAGGGCTACTCCCAGAGAGAGGGAGTTGATTTTGGTGAAATTTTCTCTCCTGTCGCTAAACGAACTTCTATTAGATTCTTATTATCTATTATTGTTGCTTGTGATTTTGAGATAGAGCAAATGGATATTGAAACTGCTTCCTTGCATGGGGATCTTGAGGAGGAGATTTATATGCAACAGACTGACAGTTTTGTTGTGAAGGGAAAAGAAAATTTGGTTTGCAGGTTAAAGAGATCTTTTTATGGTTTGAAATAGTCACCTAGGATGTGGTATCAAAAGTTTAATGCTTTTGCATTAAATTTGGGTTTTCTTAGGAGTGAAGAGGATCATTGTGTGTACATTAAGGTTATTGATGATTAGATCCTAATTATTATCTTGTATGTTGATGATATGTTGTTTATTGGTATTAGCAAGGTGATGATTGGTGAGCTTAAGAAACAAATTTATGGCACATTTGATATGAAGGACTTGGGGGCTGCAAAATACATTCTTGGGATGGAAATCAACAAGAATCAGAGACACAAGAAGCTTTGGTTAAGTCAGAGTAAGTATGTTGATACCATTTTGCAGAGGTTTAATATGCATAACTGTAAGCCAATTTGTATTCCATTTCCGGTTGGTACTAAGTTGAGCTTAGATATGTGTCCTAATATTGATGATGATTTTGGGGATATGTCTAAGGTTCCTTATGCTAGTGTCGTTGGTAGTTTGATGTATGCAATGGTTTGCACTAGACCAGATATAGCCCAAACAGTGGGAGTTCTAAGCAGGTTTATGTCTAACCTAGGTAAAGAGCATTGGAATTTTGTTAAGAGGGTATTTATACATTTGTGAGGTACTTCTGAGTATTGTTTGCTCTATCATGGTACTGATAATGTGGTCAATTCATTGGACATACAAGGATTTGTTGATGCAGATTGGGCAAGTGACATGGATAGTCAAAAGTCCACCAATGGGTATGTGTTTACTCTGTTTGGAGGAGTAGTGAGTTGGATGAGTAAAAGGCAACCTACGGTTGCTTTATCTACTACTGAAGCAGGGTGTATGGCTGCTACCCATGTTTCTAAGGAGGCAATTTGGTTGTAAAGGTTATGTATGGGTATTGATTTTGATTGCAATATTGTTCACGTTAATTGTGATAGTCAAAGCGCAATTCATTTGGCTAAGAATCCGATATATCATGCTCGAACTAAACATGTTGATATTCATTATCATTTTGTCCGTGAGTTGATTGCTAATGTTCAAATTGAGTTGAAGAAGATTGACACATAGGAGAATATTGTAGATGTTTTTACCAAACTTGTGAGCACAGAGAAATTCACTTGGTGCAAAAAGGCCATAGGCCTTGCTACTTGTACCTAGTTGATTCTGAAGACAGTGATTCCCTAGCTTCCAGGTATTTGGACAAGTGGAGAACGTTGGAAATTAATGCCTAACCTTGGCAAATTCCTGGGTTATTTATTTATTATTTACATTTTCCCATGGATAACATATTTTTGTTATAAAATATTCCATAAAAAAGGCTGCAGATATTTTTGAGTTAGCACTTTGCCCTAGCGTCTACAAGTTTCTTTGAAAAATAAGTTATTAGTTGTCAAAAGATGCCCACTTAGTGGTATAACATGGCAAACCTATTTTTAAGGATGTTATGACAGATTCTATGACAACTGCAAGGGATAAAAGTGGGGGATATCATTTTGGACGTGAGAATCATCTATGACACGCGTAAGAGAATATTTGAATAGCTATTGATGGTTTATGATGCATGTAAGAGCATCTCCTATTTTATAAGGATTCTTATGATATTGTTATCTCATCTGAGTGTGTCTGTTCAGGGATAACCCCTCGCCTAAAACTTGTTCATTTTGGAAGTCCGATACTTAAGTCGTAAAAACAAGGAAAATTGTGGAGTTGGTCCTCGTATGCGGGTCCCCCATCCTCAAAAAATTATTCTAAGAATTAACCTTTGTTAGTTCATCAAAATTCATATTTTAAACCAAGTTGTGAAAATTCAGCTTTGGGAGTTAGAAAATTTTCTACACATGTAGGAGTGTTGATTTTTAGTGCTTTTACATATTACATGTACAAGTTTTGTTTTTCACTACTCTTACATATTTCATTCCTTAGTCATTTTCTCAAGCATGTAGGAGCATTGATTTTTTAAATAGCTTTTACATTATTACATAGAGTCGCGATTTTAGCATCTATATTTCATTCCTTACCATTTTTTTATAATGCAGCTACCGATTTTAGTGCTCGGTATTATTTCATGTCTTAGTCATTTTTTTTACACATGCAAGAGCTTAGGTTTTTTTAGTGTCAACATGTAAAAGTATGAATTTTTTTCGCCTATATGTGATATGTCGAGAATTTGTTTTTAGTGTTTGTGACCCAAATCTCAAGTCACATGTAGAAGCTTCATTTTCACCATTTTACATATTTCATGTAGAAGCTCTATTACCTCTACATATTTCTATGTAGAAGTTTGTTTTCACCACTTACATATGTATTTATGTAAAGCCGAATCGCCTACACTCAAGTGTCCTTCCCAAATGCAAAAGCATTGATTTTCACCGTTCTTACACTCAAGTGTCCTTCCCACATGCAAAAGCATTGATTTTCACTGCTCTTACATATTTCATGCAGAAGCTTCGTTTTTCACCACTTTTACATATGACATGCTAAAGTGTTGTTTTTTAGTGTTTTTATATAAAATGTAGGTTCCTCCAAGTGTAAGAGCACTAATTTTTAGCACCCTTGCACAAATTTTTGAAAATTTTACTAACACCCAGAAACTTCCAAAAATGCATTCTGAGCTTCGTTTCGCTCAATTTTTCTCGCTCCATTGCTCACATCCATTTGCTAGTTTGCTCACTTCCACTCCATTCTCCGCCATCATCGCATTCAAGCTTCCAAACCCATGAAATTGCTCAAATTTACATCCAATATGCAGTGTCTTGAAAATTTGAGTAATTACATCTAAAGTGCAATACCCCATGATAAAACCTCAGCTTTTGCTACCATTGCATCAGAATTGTTAAAGCCTACTCTTGCATACATTTTGATCTCTTGTGCCTATATTTCAAAGCAGTTTTGATCAAGTTCTTGCCTATCACCAAGCAAGAAGGCTTTGAAGTACAACTAGAAAGTTCTTCCAACGTTTCAGTTTTTTGAAGAAGTGATCATCAATGGTTCAAGAAGAAATATGAATACTTCTGAGCCAAGAGCAAGGAACCATAAATACTTCTTGTATCTCTAGAGTTAGTTTATATGCCTTCTTCTATGAATTTTGTAAATAGGCTTCAACATTTTACATGTCATTTTGCAAAATGTAATTAGATGTAAAACAAACATGTTCTCCTACATTTATGGACAACATTTTTTAATAACTCAACTAGTTAGGTAGGATTTTCCTAGATTTTCTCTCCTCTCCCATCTATAAATAAGAGAGGATTCTATTATAATGGTTATCTTTTATCTTTTGCAATGAAATGTTGCCCATTTGAGAAGCAAATACATGAAACTTTGTGTTCATCTTTGTGAATCTATTTTGATCAATAAAGAAGTGAAGTTGCATACCAAACTTTGTGTTGGAATCGATTATCTTTTGGATTTGATTAAAATTGGCAGTGATTAGTAAATAAGATCTGAAGGGCTTTGAGTAAATTTGTGTAAACTTTGAGTTACACTCTTTACTTGAATTTGTGATATTGATTTAATACTATTGGTGAATTCTCTACAAGACTTTGTGCTTGTATTTATTCGTGTTGTTCGTGGATTTGTTGTGAAGTATCTAGAAGAATTTGTGCTTCTAATACAATGATGGTTACATATCTTAAAGGATTCATTGGTGAAAGCTACGAAACAACTTTGTGC
This sequence comes from Sequoia sempervirens, assembly GCA_007258455.2. Lineage (NCBI taxonomy): Eukaryota > Viridiplantae > Streptophyta > Pinopsida > Cupressales > Cupressaceae > Sequoia > Sequoia sempervirens. The sequence continues at coordinate 6,493 of VDFB02096112.1, read as the reverse complement.
CTTCACGAGTTTTTCTTGTTTTATCATTTATCATTATTATGTTGGTATTCCTAGGCTTTTCTTTGACAAGATAGGAATATTGGAATTACTGCTTTTGTTTTTAGTTTGAAGTTGTATCAAACTAGGAACTTAAAATCATGAAGCATTGTTAAGAGAGAGAATTATGAATGTGACACATCCCCATATCTTAATTGTAGTGTACATTATTGTGAATACTTAATTGGTTTTACTTAGTTTCAATAAGCAGTAAGAAGGGCACCTCCCCTTTCTGAGAGGAGAGATTGTATCTCACATAGTTGTGGCTGAAATAAGGTTTTGTAATCTATTAAAAGGGATTACATAATTTTCACCCAATAGACATATTGTAAGAAGGTGTAATGTCATGTAAGAGACCATGCTTAGCATGTAAGGGGTCGAATGGATTTTTACCATGGTATTTTCAAACCTTGTTTTGACCCATGGTAATGTTTTATTGTGGTATTCTAAGCCCCCATGAGTCTATATATTGAGGGGTTGAGTTGGAGACACTATGAGATGTTTTACAGGTACACAGATGTTATTGGATTGAAGAGGAGTTAGAGTGGATGTATTGTAAACATACTTGTTATCAATACAAGCTATTCATCTCTTCTTTGGTGGAGTTTTTTCCCGAAATGGTTTCTCCATGTAAATACTATGTTATGTGTTGTGTTTTATGTTCCTTGCATCTTTCATTGTTTACAATTGTTTAAATCTCCATATGGTTTACACTGTATAATCTGGTTTACAGTAACTGTTAAAGCTTCCATTATAGCTATTTATCTACCATTTTTTTAACATTTATTCCTTGGATTATGGAAAGGGACTTCAATGTTATCTCCTCTTTGGAGGAGAAAAGGGGTGGTATTGCCCATTTGGACCCCTCCTCGAATCTTTTAAGGGACAATGTGGCCCTTTTGAACTTGGTGGATGTAAAACCCTAGAATGGGATGTTTACCTAGAACAATAGGAGGATTGGAGATGCAACCATTTCAGAAAGGTTGGATGGGTTCCTATTGTCCAGCTTTTGGGTTGGTGACAGATGGATGACTAGCTCTAATATTTTTGATTGGCGGGGCTCTGATCATTGGCTTATCAAATTCTCTACTCTCTTGTCTAGATATTCTAAAAAGCAGTCTTTTAGATTTGAAGTCATGTGGCTTTGGGATGTGTCTCTTCATTATCTTGTTCCTAGTTGGTGGCATTCTAGGAAGCTGACTTATGGCACTACTATGTACTCCTTTGCCAAGATACTACAATACATCGAGTATATGTTGAAACGATGGAATAAACACCATTTTGGAAATGTTTTCTAGGCTAAAAGGATTGCTCAGGAGCACATGGATTCCATTACTTGAAAAATCTGGGACCAAGGGATTTCTAAGGATTTGAGTATGTTGGAGGTTGTGGCTATGAAGGATGTTGAGGAATGGGAGCTTCGTGAGGAAATTTTCTAGAAGAAAAATTCCTGCATTGATTGGCTATAGGAAGGTGATAAGAATACCTCCTTTTTTTAACAATTCGGTAAAGGATAGAAGGCAAGGTAATATAATCTCTTCTCTTTAGTCCTTAGAGGGGGATCATTTTTCCTCCTTTTGTGAGATTTCGAAAGAGTGTCTATTTTTTTCAGCTTTATTTTTCAAATATTCCCCTCTTGATAGTGAGGATGAAGCTTCAATCTTAGCTTGTCTTCCTCCTTTGGTGACCAATGAAATGAATGATTCTCTACTCAAACCAATCTCCTTGACAGATTTGGCGGATATTGTGTTTCAAATGAAGAAAAGAAAAGGTCCAGGCCCTGATGGGTTCCCGGTTGATTTTTTTAAAAGTTTTGGGAGGTTATCAAGCTTGAACTTCTTGAGATTGTCCAGGAATCTCAAAAGCATAAGAAAATTCTAAGAGCCATGAATGTCACTTTTCTTGCTCTTATCCCTAAGCGAGAGGGAGCTAATTATTTGGATCTTTTTAGACCAATTTCCCTTTGCAATGTAGTGTATAAAATAATTATTGAGCTGATTGTGGAATGCCTGAAACCATGGTTAAAGAGGTTGATTTATGAGGAGCGGGGTGGTTTTCTTGTTGGAAAAACAATTCTTGATGGAGTTGTTATTGCAGCTAAAACTATTCATTTTATGGCCTCCTCTAGAGAGAAGGCTATGCTTATTAAGTTGGACATGGCCAAAGATTATGATCGAGTTAAATGGGATTTTATTTCCAAGATTATGAGGGCTTTTGGGTTTGGCAATGCTTGGATTGAGTGGGTTGTGTCACTTCCTCCTCCTTCTTTGTGCTTGTCAATGAGGAACCTTCAAAGATTTTTGCTACATCCAGGGGCCTTTGGCAAGGGGATCCATTATACACATATTTATTTTGATGGATGAGGGACTTGGGAGATTTATTAAATCTCATGTAGAGCTTGGTCTCATTCAGGGTTGGCATTGGGGCAATAATTTACCCCCAATACCATCTTCAGTTTGTGGATGATACGACTCTTATAGGCTTGGCCAAAGTGGATGAAGCAATCAAATCGAGGAAGATCCTAGATTGTTACTTGCTTCAGGACAAAGAATCAATGAGAGTAAGTCCTTTATTTATTTTTTTAACACTCCTAAGCTTATTCAACAGAGAATTGTCAAGATTCTTAGGTTTCAGATTGGATCACTTCCCTTTGTCTATCTTGGTATTCCTCTTGTTGTTCCCACACTTCTAAGGGTGTTTTGGCAAGATGTTATTGATAAGTTTCATAAAAAGGTTAGTCACTAGACTTGCAGGTGGATTTCTACTACTAATAGAGTGAACCTTTTGAAGTTTTTGGTTCAAGACCTCCTATTGTACATGTGCTTTGTGTTGTCTGCCACTGCCAGCTTTATCAAATATTTTGAGATCCTTTGTTGTCAGTTTCTCTGGTCTGGTAATCTCCTCTCGAGGAAGTGGAGCTTGGTTGAGTGGGATGTTGTGTATCAACCAAAGAAGGAAGGTGGACTCAGGGTGCGTTGAGCTAACTTGAATAGGAAAGCTTTGGTAGCTAACCTTTATTAGAGATGGTGCTCTCAACAACATTAGATCTGGGCTAAGATCCTCACCTCAAAATATCTTGGGGGCGTGGACAACATTGATGTGCATAGATTCAAAATTATGGGTAAATGTTCTATGATTTGGGGTACCCTCAAAAGGGGAGCTAAGCTAGTCAAATAAGGGTTGTTTTAGATTTACAACAAAGGCTCAAAATCTCTCTTCTGGTTTGATTCTTGGGATGGTTACCTTCCTATCATGCCAACACATCCTCACTTGCAAGATTTATGTAGGAATTTTCTTGAGGTTAGATGGAGTATATTGGAGGAGTTCAAAACCACTCATGTTCTAGCACAGGTTACTATGTATAGGTGGAAGGACTCACATGAGTGGCTGCTTGGGGATCGATGGAGGAACGTTAGGAGTTGGCTTCCATTTTGGCTGGTAGGGTTCACAAATCTCTTTTGGAGAGGGATGTTCTAGCTTGCGGTCATGACCAGAAAGAGAAATTATTTGTTTCCTCTAGTTATTAGGTGTTGGATAAACAGGTTTTTGGGTGTATGGGGTCCCCTGGTGGAAATAGATCTGGAATAAATTTTATTGGCCCAACTGTAATTTTTTCTCTTGGTTGGTGGTTTACAATAGATGTTTGACCTAGGAGTATCTTTGGAAGCATGGTTTTCGAGACCCCTCTATGTGTGTCATGTGCTCCAATAATGATGAGAGCACTTCTCACCTCTTTTTTCAACATTCTTTTGCTAGGATGATTTGGAATTTTTGGTGGGTTGTTTGGAACCAATTGTGTAGACATGCCTCTTCTTTGGAAGATTTCTAGATTAGGTTTGGGAACTCTCCAGCTAATACATCCTTCAAATAACTTGGATAATTGGACCCAGTTTGATTATTTGGCATATTTGGTTGTAGTGCAATCGTAGGATCTTTTTGGATAAGAAGCTTTAGGTGTGTAAGGTCTAGATGAAAATATTGGAGGTCATTCAAGAGACTTTGGTTTTGAAGTGTGATATGTCAGTCCCCATGAACCTTGGAGATATGAGAGTGGTTCAAACTTTGGGGATTACGGTTTTTGACAGAGATAGGCCCGATTCTGGTTTGGGTTAGAGTGCTAGAGGGAAGGTTTTGAGAGGTGGTCATTGGAAACCCCCTCCTCTTTGGGTTCTAAAAATTAACACTAGTGGGTCTTCTAGAGGCAATCCTGGTCATGTTGGAGTCAATGGCATTGGCAAGGATAGTTTAGGGGTGGTTAAGTTCTTCTTCTCAATGTATAGAGATCAACACTAACAATTTTATGGAGGCATTGGCTATTCTTTTGGCATTGAAACAGGCTTGTGCCCTTGGTTGGAGAAGGATGATTTGTGAGTTTGATTCTCAAATTGTGATTGACTTGATGAATAAGCATCAATTAGATGATGTGAATTGGCAATTGGTTATGGTGGTAAAGCAAATAATTTCTCTGGGTGGGGTCCTAGATTCCATCACCTTTTGTCATATCCCACGGGAATGGAATAAGATGGCTGATGGTTTGGCCAAATGGGAATATGAGTGGATGGGGACTTGGAATGTGGAAGATTGGGGATGTCTGCTTGAGGATCTTTCTCAGAAGATGGAGGATCTAGTTATGGAGGATATGAGATGTTTCTTGGGAGTTTCTTGATGGTTATGTTTTTTTTCTTACCCCTAGTGGGTCGGTTGTACTCTGTTGCTTAGTATTGTTTTCTTGGATCAATAATTTTTTTACCTTTTTTTTTTTTAAAGTTGTAATTAGAGTTTATTTATCTTAATTAGATGAAATATACACTTATATCATATTTGGATGAGGTTAAATCTCTTGCTTTTGAAGATTATGTGTTGGAATGGTGACTTGATAAGGTTTTAGCAGAAAGACCAAGGAGACTAGACTCAAAGTTAGATGCAATTTCAACACAAACTTCATGAGGATATTATGCTTTAGAGGTGGAAATATCTCATTATTAAACTTAGTTCACTTGAAACTAAATAATCATATGAGTATTTCCCACCTATTTTTTAGATGCATTCTTTCTATGTGTCTCCTTATGTTTAGTTTTTTTTTAAAGATAATATGTTTTTGTTATCTTGAAACTGAAATACATGATTATGGTTTATCTCCTTATGTTTAGTTTTTTAAAGATAATATGTTTTAAAGAGTATGTGAGATGGTTAGGGCTTTGCAAATATTCCCTTCTTGTGGGAATGATTGTTTAATCTTCCTTTGGTTTGAGAGGCTTACATCTATTGTTAATGTGTTTCACATTGGGATTGAATAGTGAAATGTTACTTGACTTTTCTATTTGAGGATTTAGAACTGATCTTATTTATCATAGATTTACCACATGTTGGTGTTGGTAGAAGGACATGGTTTTATTTATTTGTATTCTCTCTATGGATTTTTGTGTATCCTATAGGATTGGTTTATTTCATGTTGGAGTTGAGATATATGTAGAGTTGATCATTTTTTGTTATTATAATTAGTTATTTTATTAAATAACAATATTTGGTCTCTTTAATCTCTACTTTTTATGTGATGTGAAGAACTTGGGAGAGATAAGGAGACCAAGAGAGAGAATTTTTCTAGTAATTATCTTTATATATTTGCAAATCACTATGTTTTTCTGAAAGTATGTGATAGAAGATTTGGCCATGTACTATATGTGAGTGTTATTGATGGAATCTTTAGACACTTTGATTATTTTCAAATTGGGCGTTGCCCATGCAACAATATTCCTATGGAGGTATACATATTGGATTTGTTACAAGGGTCTTTAGGAATTTTGCATGTTTATGCATTTGTTACCTTTGGAGACAATTTTTTTGCATAATAATTGTTACCAATTTTCACTTACGAGATCAATCGTGCAAGGCAACCTATAAGCTTCGTGTGGTGGAAGGCCAAATGGGGAACTTTTGTGTAGGGATTAAATCATGCATCCGATGCTATTTCACGAGGAATTCTGATAAAATCCTTCCTCGTCAGATTTGGCATAAAACTCCTGATGAAGAAAGTCACTGAGACCAGCTAGATGTCTTGCCGACTAACAGTATGGTTCTATTCATTTGAAATACACCGGTCGCCTAGAGATTTCAGTCACCAAGAGTTTTTATGTATCTCTCCGCTAGAAAGAAGTCACACCGGCCGTTGTGCACAAGGCTAGCTCGCCGAAAAGGGATTGTCATTGGGGAAAAGAACCCTTGTTCACTATGAAGTCCTACCAATCAAACGAAGTCTCACCGAAATAATGGAACTATCGGCGTAATGTTAAGCTCGGGGAGATGTCTCAGCGACGAAGTGAATGTCTTGCCGAAAGGCTGTGAGTTTGGCGTGATGTCTTGCCGATGCCCGACGAGCTCGCCGAAGGATTTTGCCTTCGGCATAAGGTCCTGCCAATGGATGGAGGTCTCGGCGAAAGCTTGTGCCTTCTCTGTGATG
>VDFB02096109.1:0-17131 GCA_007258455.2 Sequoia sempervirens | reverse complement strand
GATGATGTGACCTATTTGACTCAAATTCATGGATTTATTTAAATCAAATAAGAGAGGAATATGATAAGAGAACAATTAAATAAGGATTTTGATTTATTTAATTAAAAGAGTTGGTGTTAGATTAAATCAAATAAGGTTTTAATTTATTTAATTTAATGGATATTTTTAGATATTTAATCAAATAAAAAATTAATTATTTAATTAAATAGGGATAATTAGACGATTGGATTGATTTAATTAACAAAAGAGAGAGACTTAATTAAATAAATGATTTATCTAATTCAGGGAGGAATATTGATGAATTTAATCAAATAATGGAATTTGATTAAATGGTTAGACCGAGGGATGATTCAGGATGAAACAATGTTAGTAGTCAAGATCGGATGCACAATGTCAATCGGTATATTTTACGCGGTTCACACTATCAAACACTCAATCTATTGAAGGAACTGATTTCCTTCAACCCACATTTACCTCTTCCATACCACTCCAGAGCAAGAGGACTTCATTCCCGCCAAAGCAAGTGTCGACCCTCTATGAGCAAAATGAGAATCATGCGGATTACAAACATTGCCACTAACATCTCTCTCACAATTTTGATGAGCATAACATTGCTAATGTAATTCTTTATCATTCCGCATTGAATAACCAAGCATAAACTAAAAATTTCATCCTCACATGACACATATGTGTTATGTTCATCATATGAAACATGTTCATATTAAAATAACATTTCTTGTTATTCATCTCAAGCAGAGCTATGTCTAACGTAATACCTTCCACTGAATCGAAACTGAAAGTATTCATTCTCCAAGTAGTTGGCATCATGATACTCAACCCATTCGCAACATATATATCAAATGTAAAATAGTCATAGGTACGCCTTCGAGGAGCTCATCAAGTTATTGCTCGCTTGCTTAGGGGAACAATCTAACTCTATTTCGTGATGCATCATTAGAACTTCAACAAGAGTGGATTTTCTCAGACTCAATAGGGACCATCATTTCTTATTTCTAGTGAAGATGGAGGCTCATCAAATGGGTTTTCCATTACAATTATCTTTTTTCTCACAAGAACCTCAACATCCCAAGCATGAAGGCCTTCATATCATCACTATATTCTCAAACACCACAATCAATGTCCTCTTCATTGGAATAATCACAATCAGCCCTGAACTCATAGCAACCAATACTATCTTTCATTTCATCCTCTGATTGTTCAGTACACATATCTAAAATTTCTATCATATCCACATGATCTGAGATAGCATGGTCAGAAGGCTCTTCAAGCTCCATAGCATTATCAACCAAAAATGGTGGCATCCTATTACTCAAATTCTCATCATTATCAGCATATTCCTCATTTGCAACAAAATATTTCATCTCTACTTCATGAGGATAATCATAATCAACAGAGAATTGACCATACTCAATGCCATTGTCATTACTACAACAAGAGGACTCATCAATATTGCCACTATGTTCATAATTTTCAGACTGAATGCTCAGTCTTATGTCATCCATAGGACTGCAAATATTGGAATTTTCAAAAGAATCAAAACTACACATTTCACCGGTTTCACTGAGGCATGCATTCTCAACCTTTGCTATGCTCTCTTCTTCTTCATGTGATATCTCAATACTTGACTCATATGGAGCAGTAGAAACATCATCATCATGAACTAAACACATGATATCCTTTTGATGATCATCTCTAATCTTTTCAAAAAGAGAAAAGTATTAACATATTTGGTCAAGATTGATAGACTTCAACTCCTTTGACAGAGCACTCAAACCTAATTCATAAGATTCATAAAATAAATCAATGCATATTGAATGTTTAGGTTTGTGACACTCAGGAATTGTAGATAGAGCATCCATAAATCTTGCATAGAGATCATATGTTGATTCTCCTCCATGTCTCCTTATGCAAGAGAGGGCTTGAATAAAGACTATAGGATCACAAATGCATGAAGCTTCTTGAGAATGTGTTTGGGGCTCTATTTGATCAACATTATGGAATGATGTGTAAGTTGAAGCAATAGGGGTGTAAGTGTTCTAACATTCATTTTCAATTTCTGACTTACACCTTTCATCAATGTTTGGTACCTCAGGGTAGCAAACACTTGTATTCAAATGACCTTTGTGTATTCCATCTTTTTGGTTGTTTTCAATGCTCATGGCTATCCCATAGGCCTAATGCAAGGTTTTAGGATCCTTATCTCTTAGCAAATAGTTCATCTTATTATCAAAAGCTCCCAAATAAACAACCAAACATATTGCATCACTTAGTCTCAAGAACTCATGAACATCCCTCAATGTTTTAGCAAATCTTTGGTTAAATACTGGAACCAGCTCATTCTCTTCTTTCTCAATGCTCATAAATTTATTGAGCAAAGAACTAGCATTGATTCTTTCACCAAATTGCTCCATGAACACTACTTTGAACTCATCCCAAGAACAAATAGAGCATGTCGGTAAATCAGAGAACAAATCTCTTGAATCTCCTTTTAGAGACTGAACAAACAACCTCATGATTACATCCTCATGATCTACCTCAAAGTCATCCATTAAATTGTTGAATTGTTGCAAATGCTTACTGGCTAATTCACACTTTGTACCATTGAACTTTGGTAACTTATCTCTGAATTTAGATGGAATAATATTTGGCTAACCACAAACGCCATCAAAAATTTATGGCCATGTACCTTTTAATGTTGAAACTTCTTTCATTACATGAGAAGGGCTACACATTAGGATGCATAGGTTGATGATACATTTTCTTAAACTATCAACTTTATAGTTACACATAGCAACTCAAACTTCTTTTACAATATGATCTTAAGCTCTTACAATACAGACTCCTTTCTTTAACTTGCTCAAGATTTCTTAAATGATTTTTTTCAAGAACATTACATACTTCACTTTATAATAAATACTACAATCTGATAATATAGAAGTATGCAACAAAATCACTACTATTCCCTTCCTTAGTGCTTAATCACTCAATAGGGAATCAAATTTTTACAAGACTTACAACTATGGCTTTCATATACAGATTTATCTTTCTTGAAATCCAAAAATTGAGAAATACCTAGATATGTGCAACTACTACAAGTTATTCTTTTTGAATGAAAATAGTTGTAGATCTGAAACATTCTTCATCAGACTCTTTTGACAGAGTCGCCACCTCTTTCACAGAGGATTGAACTTTAATCAATATGAAGCTCCTTTAAAGATGAATGTCCTTCTGAGTTCTTTTCACTATCACAACACCATAGATCATGCAACTTTCAAGCTCACTGCAACAACTTCTTTCTCTAGGTATGAATTCCTTCAATATTTGAACCAAATTCTCAGATCAACAAATAATATGACTCTGTAATAGAACAGTCTGTAACTGGAAATTCAAAGTTCTCCCTAGCAAAGTCGCTAATCTATTGGTTCCCAAATCAACAGATGCAATGAATCCTAAAAAGTAGCCACTCTCTCATATTCAAACTTAGAGATTTGATTTGGCCAACAAACAAGATTCAGTCAAAGACTTAAATATCCTATATTTTTGCCTCTGTTAAACTAAGGAGGGTAATCCCAATTAGTATATTTATAGGTACTTGTGTGCTAAAGTACCAAATACACTATAAAAAGATATTTTTCCTTCAATCATTTGAATGACACGGCACCCTAAAGGTTTGGCTAACCTTCATAGCAGTGTTTAATTCAAACTTGAGAGATGTAGAGCATTAAATTCTACACACAAACAAATTGGGACTGAGAAGTAATTTTGATTTAAAAAAATGTAGTTTCTCACAAACAGTTTTAGGAAACTGCAATATTAAGAGACCAATGCCATATCCCAGGGTGAAGTCATTTGCACCATGTAATTTAAAACCTAACACAACATTCAATCTGACATAATCATACCTATCAGATGATGCATTACATCATTGATATCAACAACTAAACTAGCCATACTTAGCAATCCTAGCACACAACTGCATAAACCTCCATTTGTGTTACTACAAATTAACTCATTCTTTGTATGAGAGTAATAACAACAAACAAACATATAGGGAAATACAAAAAGATGAATAATAACAATCTTTGATTACTCATATTCAAAATTTATGCAATGTGAACAATGGAGACAACCAATTTAGAATAATTTATCATTTGCATTCAACTATGATTACACTATGATTACATTCTTCATTATAGAACTCAAACTACTCTAGAAACCTGAAAACCAACATTATACACCTGAACCCCTATTACAAAAATGTTCCCATGAAAAACTAAAAATGTGCAACCTCCTTTTTCTAAAATAGAAAATCTGCACTTTAGAAAAGTGCAAAACCCTAGATGGAGATCAGAAGAAGACACATGACATATTCAGGTTCGTGGATTTGCAATTGTCTTTACTTGCTGAAGACTCTTCAACCTGCTCTCAAATTCATGTCTCATGCCTTTTGTGTTTTCCCTCTAACAAAACATATTCCCCTCCAGGAAGACTTCATCATCATTATGCCCTGTAGCCTTAAAAAATCTGTCACTTTTCATTCACCATTTTGTTGTAAAAACCCCCTTTTACCTGTTCATTTACCTTCTTCATTCCTATGCAATCTCCATGAAATACATTTACTCACCAAATAAAGTTTTTAATCTATCAAAATGTGGAGACTTTGATTTTTACATACAATGCAAACCATTAGGGTCTCTCGATTTGAATCAGCTCAATCATTTTCAAATGGAGATGCGCGATGAAGTTTTCTGTACTATGAAAGTTGTGCGTCTTGCTCCAGTGACTTCGGCCAATAGAAAGCAAGAATTAAACTTGTTTTTCCTTATAAACATTTGAAATGTATTTTATACTTGCCCTAAATGCCTCTTTGCATTTTCCCAATATTTAAAATATTCAAAATATTTTAAATATTAACATTTGAAAACATTAGAAAATGGGCAAATTTTAATTACGCTGCATTAATAGAGAAATTTCATTGCACAAAATGGTAACCCCACAGGCCAAGATTTTTTGTGTGTGGCCATAATCAATTATTTAGAGAAAACTCATTTTGCCAAATTTCACCCAACTATCAAAAATCAGGTACCTCCTTTGTAAACTCCCCCGGAACATGTTCGCCACATCAAAAATGCATTAAAATAACGCATCATATGACCTTCATTTTTGATGAAAATGGATTTGTAGAGGTTTTAGACTAAAAAAAGAAATGTTTTGTCCTTATATTTTCAAATTTTAATTTTTTTTGAAAACGCTAATTTTGGCCATGTTGTAGTCAAAAAATGATTAGTTAACACATCAAATCTCATCTAGGAGGCATGAAACTGAACATGCATGTTACCATTTGGACCAAAAATCAAGTGCAACAAATGATATGACAAAATTCATCCTGAGGTGTAAGATATTAAATACCAAAGTGGCTCAGTCAGACTTTTCTGCCATTTCACCCATCAGAAACCAACTTGAACACACCCAGTCACCTCCTTGAAAATTTATCAAAGCACCTCTTGGGGAACTGCCACTAGACACACTAAATCACTTAGGTACATTGAGCATGGGTGCAAAAGGGCTTCCCTTCAATCCACATTCATCAAAAAATATTAAGGGTTAAAGATGACCACTTTGAAGCATTCTAAAAATGCAAGTGTAAAAGTGAACAAACTGCATTTGTTTTTGGCCTAATAAAAATATTAAATCTGATCATGAGATTCTGAAACTTGACCAAGGAGTACATGAATATGGGGGGAATGGAGATAAACAATCCATTTGTCATGATGATCATCCAATTGCAAAATATCAACTTGAATAGGAGGCCACTTCACAGAACTGAGAGTTCACAAACAACAAAAAAGTGTCAAAACCCTCCAGCTTTGTTTTTGAAAATACTTTCAAAACTCATAATGGGAAGCTGAAAAATAGCATGCACATTCACATATGTCACATGAATGTGTCTACAAATGGGTTTTGTACGAAAATCAATTGGCTTCGAATTATGACCCTCCAAAGTAGGTTATTTGAGCAGATTTTTCAGGGGCATTTTTGAATGTGCAGATCAACTTTTTTCATCATGGGCACTCAAAATTTGAAAATTTTGAAAGTGCCAACAATAGGAATGTTTTGCATGCACTTTATTTTGTAATTACTTTGTATTATAAAGTGCCATGGGGGCTTTGTCGTATGTGCCTTCTTGTTTGCAATCACAAACTTGTCTACATTCATTTGTGTGCATGTATTCATTTGCACACCCTTTTTCATTTGTAAGTATTTTCTTGTTCATGTCCAAATGTTTCTTCTCCTTCATGCACTAAATTGTGACATAATTTGTGGATCTATCATCCCTCTCCCTTGTCAACATTATGGGAGCTTACATGTTATTAATGTTAATTCTCCCTTGGTTTCACTTTGGAGCGAACTATTTATCTATTATTTGTTCAAGTATGTATTATATAGATGCAATGACTAGTCACCCATGTATTTCAATGAGATGAAGCACTTAAGATATAACCACTCTTGCATAATTTCTATTTTGTGGAGGTGACCTTCCATCCTTATATGATTAGTTTCTTCAAATTATTGGAACTTATATTTTAACTTGCATTATTCTATTGCATTGGTTGAGTAATATCATTCGGGTCACTCGTGAAAATTCATGTTCCATATGTATCTTCCACCTATCATTTGTTTTCCTTTGTAGTCATTTGATCATTCATTGTTTGAGTGGTGTCATTGGGGGTACTTGTAGTTTTTTTTATTCTTGATCCTAATCTTCATCATGATTTCAAAGGAGGATTTTTATGTTAACACTATAATAGCCATCTTTTGACAATTGTTTGTAGCTTCTTCATTCTTTAGTGGTGTTCTTCATGTTCCTTTTCTTTTTGGGACACTATTTTAGAGGCTTCTTAGTCCTTAATCTTGTATTTATGTCTTTTGGAGATCAAAAGCTTTTTCCCACGAGGTTTTCTCATTTTCTCCAATTATGAGAGATATTTTCATTTGTACATAGGTATCTCATTAGGGCTTAGGGACCCATCCTTTGCATTTTATGCATGCATTTAAAGGTTTTGGCTACTTCCTAAGTTATAATTAATGGGGGGTGTTAGATTAAAAGGGTATTTACCTAATTAAGTGTTTAATTACTTAGATTCATTTTTTTCTATAATACTTAAATTTACTTAGGTCATGTCTTTTTTTGTCTTGAGTCATATGATGAGGATGCATGTCATGATCTCCTTTTATCCTCACCTATGGTTTCTCTAAGGTTATTTTTTCATTTTCCTTTTAGAAGGATTATCATTTTATTTTTCTAATATTGTGATGTTTGCACATTCAATATGATTCATTCCTTTTTTTGGATCAATCAATTATTAGCCTCTCTAGCATTGCTATTTCTCTCTTTGTGTGACAAGTGTTTGATTGCAAATGATTTTTAGGAGCTATAGGGTTGAAGGATCAACTCCAACATCTAACATGGCCTAGTAGTTGGGACCCATCATCAACCTTGCATCATCTATGTGTCTTTGAAATTTTTTACTTCTCCCTAAGTTGCACTTAAGGGGGTGTTGATGTGAATAGGGGTATTTCCTATTTGATTTCCCCTTTATAGTGTGAACAAGGTACATTATCTAACTAGTCATTAGTTAGGACCTATTCACATATGTTCACATGTTAAGTTTACTAAGGGCTCTAGGAATCTTTCTAGAAGTATCTAGTTCACATGTTCATCATCCTAATTAGTCCTTCCTATCACCTTGCCTATATAACTAAGGTATATCATTGTACTTTGTGGGGGATATATCATAATTCATTTTGTGTCATAATCAAGTAATTAAATTTTTGTTGTTATCTTGTGTAAGGTAATCTTTGGTTTTGTAGGTGATCCTAGGAGCTTGATTCCATTGGTGACTCTTACATTAATCCAAAAGTTAAAACCTATAATGGAGGGGATTCGCTACTCTTGAGTTTCTATGACAAGGAAGAGTCTACAAGGAGCGAATAGCTCTCAATTACCTCAAAGCAGAAGCTCAAGTGACAAGATGTGAAGTAGAAAAAGTATTGCAATAACTTAATTAAATGAAGTACTAAGCTAGAATAACAAAACTACAAATTAACAAAATCTAGAAAAGAATTACAAAGTATTGATTACAAAAATGGAAAGATGAAGACTTATAGATTCTTCCCCCAAGAGGATAGAGTCGTGGCCAATGGATGACAACATGTCACAGGGATTTCTATGCCTCACACTAATGTCTCTATTAAACTAGGAGCTAAAAACCTAAAATCTGCAAGTGTCCAACTCTTTGTCTGAAAACATGCACACAGTGAGGACAAGCAAAAATGTTGGGGTTGTTTCAGGGCTTGCCTTAGTCAAACCCCCATTTTTTTGTTTCCACCTCCACAAATGGCTCGATAGATAGAAAATAGATGAGACATAAAATATAATACATGAGACATGTGAAAGAAACATACCCCATTATGGAGGAGAACCCCTTATCATGAGTAAAATAGACAAGTATGTATTGCAAATAGACAAGTTAAAGCAACAAGAGTGTTACCAACAGTCTATGGCTCTCTCTTGGCTTGATAGGCGAGACTTTTTTTGCTTGTAAAAAAGCCTTGGTTTTTGATGAGACATGAATTTGACAGAGCTTCACTGTAGAGAAGAGATGTAAAAGAGAATAGAGCAAAAAGGTGAGAGCAAGTGAGAGAGAGTGAGAATGAATGAGAGAATGAGAGAAAAGAGGATTTTTGTCAGGCTATATGGGTGGGAAGAGCTATTACACTCGTGATTCTATCAAAATGATTGTGGACATGGAAAAAGTATCCCTTTTTGCTTGCTTGATTTGGGAATAATTGATGATAAATTGGACTTAATGAGGCCTTGATCTAGTGTTATGAGGTGTTTTACACATCCACGTTAGGTCTTGGTCCCTTGCAAACTAAATAAAATGCATCTAACAATGTCTTGTAAAGGTGTTGTAAAGAATTGTAAATGACTTTCACACTTTTCTAAACTTTTATTAAGCATTTCAATCTAATGGTCTTCCCCCCCCCACTTTTGAATTAAATTTTATTTTAATCCAAAAAGTTAGTTTTTCCCTCTTCTTCTATAATTAAATAATTTTTAATTTTTAATTATTTATTAGTCTTTATCTCTCTATAATTAAATAAATGTTATATTTATTTAATTATTTATCCTTTCTTTATCTCCCCAATTAAATAATTATTTTTAATTATTTAATTATATAATTTTTTCTCACCTTTCTTTCTAAATAAATAAAATTAATACTTTATATTTCTCCTATGTTGGCCACCTAAATTAAATAATATTTATTATTTAATTTTCTCCAACAACCTCTTTTTTATGTGTCAATCTTATCTTCCAACTCAAGTCTTTATCTATCCATGTCTTTCTTCTCTCAATTAAACTCCACCCTCGATTAAATTATTTTCTAATTTAATCTTGGCCCTTGAACATGATCCTTATTCTTAACTCTTTTCTATAAAAGGAGTCCTTTAACCCTAATTCATTCATAATTCATTATTCATTCATCTTTCATCCATGCTGTCAACTCAAGCAAGTTAGGGTTTTAACATTCTAAGTCATCAAGATTGCATTCTAAGACATTCAAGGACAAATTCTTCATCTTTTGCTGCAAAAAATCAAGATCTATCATCATGGAAAGTCTCTAACTCCATTGTTTCATGCTACATTACATTATTTCTTCATTGGTCAAACCCCCATGCCCTAACAATCAATATTTTCTCCTTCTCTCTTTGTGTGTTTGTAGAATTAGGTATATTGAGGACTTAGAAATCATTGAAGAATAGGTTGAAGACTTATTGGAGTCATCTTCCTCCTTGAAGGTCAAAATATCAACAAAAAGTCACTCATAGAGCTGGAAATCAGAATTACGGAGGCAGACACCTGTCAGAAACCAGAGTACATATCGAGGGCTTCCATTTCCACTTTCAGATTTTTTAGAAATTCAGAAGTGGACTAAGTCACCAACAGTGGTGACTTAGTCCCACTGCACCTATTTTTCAAAGTTTTCTATATATTTGGATACCTATTTGGCTGAAACGGGATCCAGAGTAGTTTTCCAGATCTAGGACTAGGTCATCCAGAATGGCATAAGTGTCCCAGTAGGCCAAATTTTTAGGATTAGCAACATTTCCAATCTCCATTCCAGTCTGCAACATATTTCCAATTGCATGCTTTTTGTTTTACTTTCCTGTTATGCTCTATTTGCATTTCTATTCATCTTTCTAAGTCTTTTTGCATACATCACTTTATTTTCAAACAACTTGCATTCCTTAGGTTTTACATTAATAATCAATATATTTTATCAGTTTATTGCATTGAGGACATTACATTTATGCATACTTCATTCATCCTTGCATTGATTTTGAGTGTAGACATTGCCTATTTTGGCCCATCTTTCTCCTTTTAGGTGAAAAACCCTAGAAGTGCAAGAAAGTCTTTGGGTGCCAAAATCTTTGTAAACATTTTAGTGAACCTGCTTCTCAAATACTCTCTTTTCTGATTTGGAATCCTTCATCATCCTAGATCTAGCTTGCATTGAATTTGCATTAGTTAATTGGCATCTAGGGTTTCAAAATTTTGCATTAGTGAAAGTGCATATAGGTTGCATTTTTGCATCTTAAATCATTGAATTTTTTTGAAATTCTACATTTGCATCTTAGGTTTGCATCATACAGCATAGACAACATCAAAATCAATCCAAAAACTCTAATTTTTTTGAAAAAATTCCTACTGGGACCAATTTGCCACCTTGGGCAACTTAGTCCCTTTATGCCCCTGAAATTGTCATTTACAGAATTGAAAACTCTATTTTTAAGCTTTTGTTTGCTACCATTACCTATCTATATCAGAGCGCTGAGTTTCTATAGTATGAATTTCATCAAATCTAGCTTAATTTGGCTCATTCATGCATTGCTTAATTTCCAATTTGCATTCCCACATTGTTGCATAGCATAATCAGTTAATTATCATCTGAAAATTGCATCCCATTTTATGTTTTACTTTGCATTTTGTGTTAGCATAGATTGTTATTCAAAAATGTTAGTATCTATACTTTCTATGTTTGCATTGAAAAAATTAGTCAATAAGCATTTTCGTCATTCATTAAATGCATGTCTTGGTTATGAGAGTCTCTTAGCGCAAGAGAATAAAAATGGTGATGTTTGTCTTACACTTCCACCCCATCCTATCTCTCCTATTTGTGAGGATGATGTGTTAGAAGAGAATACAAATGTAGATAAACATTATGATCATAATTGTACTTCTTCTGATACCTCTCCTTTTAGTGACAAAGGTATCTTGGCGAAAGAAGCTACAATCATTGAGAATCATGAAGGTCTTGTTTTCCCTTCTCATTCCACTTGGGAAGATAGTATAACAATAGAATATGAATTCATTGCCACCACTTTAATTAGTTCACATTCATCTCCCAACATCTACCCTATTTGTGACAATGCTTTACTAAATACAGATACAATTGTGAACAATCATGAAAAAAAAATTTGTGAGAAGCATATGTTGGTCTCAAGCAATCCAATTATTGAGAGTTATAGCATTATTTCTCTCCTTCCTCATGTTCCTAACATTTGGAAGGGTCTATTTGAACAAGAGGATTATTTCATTGGCACACATGAAAATCATAGTTTTCCTTCCCTCGATGTCTCCCCTATTTGTGCTAAAGCTACTTCACAACATCTAACCATAAAATGTGATGACACTCTTGTTTGTCACTTTCCTCAACATCTCCTACTAGGGAAGATATTATGGCACAAGAGAATGATAACTTAACAATAAAAAATGAAATTATGGACAACAATCAAATTTTCCCCTCTCCTAATATCTTTCCTATTGGTGAAGCCAATATTATGGTGTTACAAGATCCAATCGATGCGAACCATGACAATCTTATAACCATCGATAGCTCCATTACTTATGATGAAGACATTTTGGAAGAACCAATCCTTGACTGTCAAGAACATTTGTATTGTAGTTCTCCTAAAAAATCTCCTAGGGAGACTATTATGTCGCAAGAAAATAATGAGTCTTCCTTAGATGATAACACACATGTGATTCTCAATTGCCCTTTATTAGGGATACATCCAACCAAGACCATTGAGGTTATGAATGTGCAAGTGTCCATTAGATCCTGCTCGATTAATGAACCTCCTACATACCCTGTGGGCCATCCTAAGAATCCTCTAATTCTTTACCCACCATTACACAAGAAACAAGCTCAAAACAAACCTGAACTTATCCTTTACTCACCTAAGAAAAATGTTTTACACCAACCAAGTTACAATGACAGTGCTCACATATATAACAAATTGTATAAAATAAAGGACAACCCCAAACCTAAAAGACTTATGAAACAACATGGGAATGAATGTGATGCTATAAAAAAAAGTATTCATGCCCCTATAGAGCCTAAAACACAAGAAACAAATCATGGTCTTGGTGATTGTCCTTTCATAGAAATCAAACCATCAAACAAACCTTCACTCTGAAACATCAATACTATCGCAAACGATTCTTCCAAGATAACTCTCACTTTGTTACATCTGAAACTGATAGACATCTCACTAAATATGCATCAAGCATAAACCTTGTTTACCTATCAACATAAATAGCATTGGTTGCTGCTCCTTTCCATATAATAGTTGTAGGATCATAGCATACTCACTATTGCAAGGAGCAACATATAATCATCCATTCCAAGATCACCTTTGTCCTGCACTAAGTGAGGGAAAGGGGTTAAGTAGCCTTGCCTTTGTATGTCACTTGTTGTTGTCTCTTTTTTCTAGTCGTTAACCTTTCATGAACATATAAGAGCAAGCTTGGGATGTTGACAGCATGCCTTAAGTTGACTTGCATGTGACATACTTATTCATGATGTAGCTCAATTTGGAAACATATGACTTGGCATAGGGATTTCCAAGTTGGCTTTCATGTCTTCTTTCATTTATCATTGGCTACTTTAAAGCAATTTTTCACAGTAATGGTGTAGAAACAGATTTAAAGTGGGGGCATACATAGATGACATCTTTTGGCAAGAGTTTCATGGCATGATTTTTCTTTTCTTGTGATGTTTCCTCTTCTTGGTGGTGTCATTGGGTTTGATTCTATCCAAGAGTGTATGATCTACTGGCATGGCATGATGCGAATAAGGCATCCCATGGGAAACGATCTGGCACTTTGACTTGTCCTCTCTTGGAGACATTAGACACAATGCTCCCTAAGAAGAGACCTTACATGAACTAAGAAAAATCCCTTTGAACATAGCTTACACTTTTTTGGCACTTACAACAATTGTTATATGGCCACCTTCCATAATATAGCTTGCATGCCTGTGGATCCATCTTGTTTGTTCATGAGTTCCAAGCATACAAAGTTTTGCTTGTCTCATGAAGCTTGAAAATCATTTTTGTGTGACACCTTATTAAAGTTATCAAGAGGTATAACTTTGGTATGGTTGAGCAGGAAGCCCATTTTGAGGCATGAATTTCCCCATAGACACTTGCATGTGTGTGATTCCATACCAGCCATGAGTGTATGTTCTCACCTTTTAGGACTTCTCACCCGGAAAAAAACCAAGAGTTTTGTCGCCTCATAGTGAGTATGCATTTTTGGACAAACAGCCTAGATTTGATCCACATCGTGTTAGGAAAATAATCAAGCTTGATCCACCTCTTTCTACTCATTTATACTCTTCCTTCTAGTTATTACCATTACATAATTGTGTATCTTGTTTTGTTGCAAATCATTCACCCTGTGCATGTCCTTTTGCGCTTATGTTGGTTTGACTTAGGATCTTGGATCATGGGGGCTTGACCACCTCCTTTGATCTTTGTCATCATTTTTCATTTTTATTGGTATGATTGGACCCCTCTTGAATGTCTACTTTAGTGTGAGTTTGAAGCGTGTTCATCCCTCTCACTAAAGTGGGGCTAACTGAGACATGGAAAAAGTATACCTTTTTGCTTGCTTGATTTGGGAATAATTGATGATAAATTGAATTAATCAAGCCTTGATCTAATGTTATGAGGTGTTTTACACATCCACATTAGGTCTTGGGCCCTTGCAAACTGAATAAAATGCATCTAACGATGTATTGGAAAGGTGTTGTAAAGAATTGTAAATGACTTTCACACTTTTCTAGACTTTTATTAAGCATTTTAGTCTAATGGTCTCCCCCCCCACTTTTGAATTAAATATTATTTTAATCCAAAAAGTTAGTTTTTCCCTCTTTTTTTATAATTAAATAATTTTTTTTTAAATTATTTAATTATTCATTAGTCTTTTTTCTCTCATAATTAAATAAATGTTATATTTATTTAATTATTTATCCTTTTTATCACTTCTAATTAGATAAAATTATTTTTAATTATTTAATTATATAATTTGTTCTTACCTTCCTTTTCTAAATAAATAAAATAAATATTTTATTTATTTCTCCTATGTTGGGCTACCTAAATTAAATAATCTTTTATTATTAATTTCCTCCAACAACCTTCTTTTTCTGTATCAACTTTATCTTCCACCTCAAGTCTTTCATCTATCCATATTTGGTTGGCCCTTGATAGTTGATTTCTTGTATGCTCCTTCAATGGCAAGACAAATTAAAGTGGATTCAAAATGTTGAGGGTTTGATGAGGATTCAAATGATGGATGTGGGTAGTTTGTTAGATCAACAAACTAGATACAAGAGCTTGAAATGTGCAACAATGGTGGATGATAGAATGAGAGCTTGAGAGTTGGAGAGATAAAGTTGAAAAAATGCAAGTTGTTGAATGAGAATGTCTTGTGTTAATGAGAGAATGAAAGAAAATTCTTTCATTTTATGGAAAGAAGCCCTTGAAAGATGGACGGTTGAGATCTTGCCACCATGGGCAAGATGTAGGGTTGTGGTGAGTTGAGGACTCACAAGCCCTCACATCTTGCCATGTGGTAGATGATGTGTCACAAGGACACATGAGGTGGAAGATGGCATGTGATGGGAAGGTACTTGTAAGTACCTTGGAATAAGTATGATGTGACCTCTCAATGATCACATGGGGAAGAGGAGAATCTTGGATAAATAGAAGTGAATTTAAAATTCACATGATTGGGGATATCTCAAGGATAAGACAAGGTTCCCAAAAAGAGAGGTGAAAAGTACCTTGGATAAGACAAGGTTCTTATACTAGAAGGTTCCTAACCCATGCGACTGATGTGACCTTTCAATGATCACATGGGGAAGAGAATATTCCTTGGAGGAATAAAAGTGAATTTTAAATTCACATGGGGAAGACAAAAAAGAATTAAAAATTCCTTGGGGGATGGGGAGAGTTGACCAAAGTGTTGATTTGATTAGCTGATTAATGATTAGAATAAAGTTAGTGGTTAATGAAGATTAGAAGCCAACTTGAAAAAGTTGGAGGATGTGACACATCCTTAATGAAGAGATTAGGAGGTGGATTAGGATTAAGGAAAAGGATGCGACATGTGAGGAATTCATTTGATGAAAAGGGAAGTAAAGGGGGTAAGGTATTTAATTATTAACTGAATACCTTAGGGATTTAGAGGAATTTAAGGATATTAATTAGATAATAGAAATATTACCTAATTAATGCGGATAAGAGGATGTTTAGACGAAAAGGGACAAATTTGGACAAATGTAAGTGTCCAAATTTAGGTGTCAACATTTTTCCCCTCTTTGAAATGGTGTTATGAAGTAGCATCATTTAAAAGAAGATTAAAAGATAAGCACTAGGAAGATGATTAGATTAGGAAAGATTCCCTAGTCATTCAAAAGATGATGAAGGTGAAGATGAAGATTAGGGATTGAGGATGCCCCCTTGAGAGGGCATGCAGATTCAAGAGAACACAGGTGTGCTCTCGAAATGGAGGAGACGATGAAAGGTTATATGAGGAAGATGATGCAAAGTGATGGATAAGAAAAGATGATAAGTGATAGGAGAAAATAAAGCACAAAGGGATTTAAGGGTAGAGGTGATGTTGCCCCAATTAAGCTACAAGCCAAAATGGGTTGATGATGGATGGAGTGTTTTCAATGAGGGAATGATATATCCTGAACAACACGAGGATAGGGAAAGATACATCCTGATGAGTGTTGTTGATGAGGGAAGGATACATCCCAAAACAACACCAAAGGATAGGGAAGGATATCCCAATGTTGTTGTTGATGATGATGATGATGATGATGATGAGATCAAGGCTTGTATCAAGGCTGGGAACAAGACCACATACGTGATTGGATGATTTCTGTAAGATTGAATGGAGGAGAATTGGATTGGGATGTGAGATTGATGAAAGGAATAAAAATGATGGGGGACAAGATGCTTAGAATAACCAATCTATATCATTCTAAGAAGATTGAAGAGATGAGGATAAGAGATTGGCTAGATAGGGGAGGGAAATTGATGAAGGATGAATGGATGGGGATAAATTTTTGATAGATGAGAGGATGGAATGGGAAATGAAATGCACTCCTAATGCAATTTTCCATTTTTGGAGCACTGATTTTTGATATAGCATAAGACACAAGATGCTAGGGTATGAAGAACAAGGCCTATTCATGTCTAATGCATAAAACAAACACAACAAACAAAAAGACTATCCCAACACCCCAAAGTCATGAAGATCTTGGTCAGGCCATTCATTGGGATAACCACAAGCACAAAAGGATGCCCTAGCATAACACAAGACCTCAAGGGTCTTGATGGGTACTATGTGGGACAGCCTAGAAGACAACAACAAAGCAAAAATATCAAGATATGCCCCTATGTTAATTGATCAAAACACACCATAATATGATGGATCATGGTGGCCCTGACAAGTGATGATAGGGAGCTCAAATGATAAACAAAAGCCAAAAGTATCAAAAGATTGCTATCAAGTTCGAAATGTCCTTTTCCATAGGATCAAGAAGATGGATGGGATTGATGTGGTTTGTTAGGAAGGATGCATCCTGTTGAGACCGATGATGGATACTAAACTAATAGATCGATATAACACAGGATATTTGAAACTAATTGGACCTCATGATACAAGTGGATCTCATTTTTGAAG
>VDFB02096108.1:102667-157092 GCA_007258455.2 Sequoia sempervirens | reverse complement strand
ACTCCCTCCCTCCCTCTCTTTCACTTACTCCCTCTATCTCTCTCCCCTCTACCCTTAGCCCTAAACCCTAAACCCTTAACCCTTAAACCCTCTACCCTCTACTCTCTCTTTCTCTCTCAAGTCTCTCCCTCCTATCCCCTCTCCCTTTATCTCTTTCCCCTCTATCCTTGACCCTTAAATCATAAACCCTTACTCTTAGGTCAATGTGTGCACAAATCGGATATCCAATTTGTAGAACTAAAATCTTGTCGTTACAATACATTTTAAAATATTTTCCAAATCATTTTAAAAATGTTTTTCAAATCAGATATCGGGTTTTATCTGATATCTGATTTGTAGGCCATAGAAAAACCCCATGTGGGCCATTTTGGGCATCCCAATGGACCCTACATTCTGTTTGCAGGCTTTGTAGGTGACAAACATGCAATTTCAGATAGGAAAAAACAAAGAACAACTTTTTGGAGCATCTTCTACTCAAATTTGTCACAATAAATGATTTTTTAGCATCTTTTATGAGGTATAATGGGGAGCAGTAGTCATCGAAAGAAAAAATGTAAGATAAAGCTTACAATAGAACAAATTGAAGCATATAGACAAAGAGATAGAGAAGGTCATAGGAAGAGAAGACAAGGTATGTTAAATATTGGTGAACCTGAGCCCTATGGTCTTTCAAGTGAAGAGGAAATTGAATATGTTCAAGGTAAAAAATTTGAACATGATATTGAAATTGGGAATGAAAATGTTTAAATTGATATTGAAAATATTCAAGGTGAAAATGTTGGAATTGAAGATGTTGAACATGATATTCAAAGTGGGAATGAAAATATTGAAATTGATAATGAAAATGTTCAAGGTGAAAATGTTGGAATTGAAGATGTTGAACATGATATTGAAATTGGGAATGAAATTATTCAAATTGATATTGAAAATGTTCAAGGTGAAAATGTTGGAATTGAAGATGTTGAACATAATATTCAACCAAGTGTAAATTATGTTTCACCAGATTACATGAGAAATGAAGAACCTTGTCTGGAAGAAAGACATATTCCAAATTCAAGACCTTCAAGAACCCCTAAATGGTTACTTGAAATTGATGATAACATTATAAACAATTTTGAAGGCAAGAGGTCAACATGAACTGTTCAGTTGTGGTCTAGAGGACTTTTCAACCAATATTTTAGTGACAAGACATTGACCGAGCAATGCCAACTTCTTGTACAATTGCTAAAGATGCAAAAGATGAGACCTTTCCTAGCCAAATTGAAGATTCATGTGAAAAAGAAGACAAAAAAAAATTCTATTATTGTCAAAAATATTTTTAATGCTCTCAATTTTATTGGAAAAAATAACAAGGAAAAAGATAAGAGAGCTACTCAGAGAGTCATTACAACCACCCTAGTAAGCCATCAATTGAAAAAGGCTTTCTTTATGAGACAAACTTGTATTTATTTTGACATAAACCGTAAAACTTTGGATAGAGCACTTGCAAGAAGAGAAAGAATAGATGATCCTCTTTAAAATGATACATGGGCTTTTTCCCAGAGGCTTCCATGTGTTGATAAGAAGCTAACCGATAATGTAAAGTAGGTAATTCAACAATTTTGGCATGATAACTCTAGAGTATCACCCAATGCAAAGGATGTTTTAAAGTTAAGAATTGACAATCAAGACCGTACACCGCATCCTAAACATTTCTTGGAATCAAGCCAAACAATGTTGTTAAATTTTTTTATTGAAACACATCCAAATATGGAAATCTCACAAAGGACTTTTGAAGGTTTGAAGCCATTTTATTGTGTGCCTCTTAAGATTCATAATACTTGTTGTTGCAAATACCATGTGGAGTTTTCAATGTACCTTGAACTATTATGCTATATTCATTCTACTTTGCATACTAATGAAATGTTGCAGGAGTGTGGTGCAATGCATCTTCCAAAATCATCAAGGGACTTGCTAGATCTATTTTTATGTTCTAGAGATGATGGTTGCTTTTTCTATAGAAATGATTGTTTAAATGTGAAGTGCTCACAATGTGGTGGCTTGCCAAAGTTTGTTCAATGTTTTCATGAGGGTTCGAACATGAATTTGGAAAGAAGCTTGTTGAGAAAAAGAGATATGAGATAGTCAAATATACTTTGTAGAGTGGAGGTGAAGGTTCTAGATGCGAGTTGGTTACAAAAGAATGCATACTGATTTTATTTCAGATTTTAAGGACAATATTTTTTACAAGTATGCAAGGCATAGTCATAGGTCTTAGTGGTTGGATCAACAATTCAGTATGTGTAAGGACTCTTTTCTGATTGCCACTATTATATCAGTGGTTGATTTTGTAGAAAACTACACATTGCAACCACAAAACAAGGTACAATCTTAGTGTTACAATTCCATTCATATTGCTATTTTTTTTCACATAACATTTAGACATGCACCTAATAGTACAGAGGAGGATCGAAAGATAATCAAAGAGTATCATTTTTATATGAGTGATGATAGATCTAACTCGTTCAAGTATATCCAACATTGTTTCAAGAATTTTGTTGAGTTCTTGCAGGAGCATGATATAGCACTGGGCCGACATCTCATTTGGTCAGATAACTATACAAGTCAATTCAAGAATGCTCGTATGTTTTATTGGTTGAGTAGAATGCATGTAGAGAGGGGTGTACCTCATATTTGGAGTTCTTTTGAAGCTAGGCATGGGAAAGGGGAGCATGATGGAGTAGGTGCATGTGTAAAGAGAAATCTAGTTAAGGAGAAATTGAAGATTTTAGGAGCAAAATTTAGTGACATACATTCTATTGTTGATTGGTGTAGTTCAGCATTGTCATAGGGAGGGACACTTGATTCAAAAGTGTGTAGATTCTTTTGGTTGGTTGAGGAGGGTACAGTGGGAGGAAAATTGGATTGTCATACAATCAAAGATTATTCAAAGATGCATTCATTTTGAAGCTTAGATGCAAGCACATGGACCATTTGGACATGAGAGTTGGCTTGTTTTTGTAAGAGTTGTATTTAGTGCGAGTGGGATCAATGAAAGTCAAGTGAGTGGGTGGATACATGGGTTCCACAACATCTAACTCCTTTATCTCAAACTATACCCATGACAAATGACACAATGGAAAGTTCAGTTGATTACGACCATCTTTCAGATCTACTATAGCCAATACATGTTTTTGTAGTTGTTGCACAACAGGGGAATGAAGAGAGATTAGACTATTGGTTGGCTCAATGTGTAGAGGTAAAACATAAGCTAACACAATTGATGGAAGATGATGATGGGGTCGTGTATCCTACAGGTTTAGTTGTGGTTGCAGGAACTTGGTTATGAACATACATGATTAGAAAGAATGGCATACCTGCATTTGAAGACTATGAGAAACATAAAACCATTCTCATATATTCGCACCTTGTTATAGCAACAAATGTTAAGTTGTTGAAGCATCATGCCAAAACAAAGACAAAACAACTATGGACACTTATTAATGTTGATCATGAAGCAATATTGGATACTCTTAAGCAAAGAGATGACCCTTCAAGCACACTTGAATAACATATTCAAGAATGGAAGGTACAATGCTTAGGTTCATTATGCTTAAGTTCATCAATGTTCTTTATTTGATACTGATATTTTGTATACTATTGCAATGAAGGTGTCTTTAATAGTGATATTTTGTATGTACTTCTATGATATTTTTGGCATGATTGATCATGGACCTACTGCAACAATAGCCAACTCTGATCCTTTCAGAGAGGTATGCGACAGATTACAATAATATAGATTGGTTATTCAAATCATCTTTTATAGTTTGCATCACCATCTCATCATCAATTAGGTCATTTAGAATAATATAGATTGGTTATTCTAAGCATCTTTTATAGTATGCATTACCAATTCATCATCATTCAGGTTGTTTAGATTAATATAGATTTTTTAGTTTAAGAATATTTTCTATTATGACAATATAGATTTATCATTTGACTTTTGCAATATTTTTGGCATGATTGATCATGGACCTATTTTAACAATAGTTAGCTTTGATCCTTTTGGAGAGGTATGCCACATATTACAATAATATAGATTGGTTATTCTAAGCATATTTTATAGTTTACATTACCATCTCATCATCAATTAGGTCATTTAGAATAATATAGATTGGTTATTCTAAGCGTTTTTTATAGTTTTCATTACCAACTCATTATCATTTAGGTTGTTTAGATTAATATATATTTTTTAGTCTAAGCATCTTTTCTATTGTGACAATATAGATTTCTCATTTGACAACTTTTGTGATATTTTTGGCATGATTGATCATGGACCTGTTACAACAATAGCTAGCTCTAATCCTTTTAGAGAGGTATATGACATATTACAATAATATAGATTGGTTATTCTAAGCATCTTTTATAGTTTGCATTACCAATTCATCATCATTCAAGTTGTTTAGATTAATATAGATTTTTTAGTCTAAGCATCTTTTCTATTGTGACTATAGATTTCTCATTTGACAACTTTTGTGATATTTTTGGCATGATTAATCATGGACCTACTACAACAATAGGTAGCTTTGATCCTTTCAGAGAGGTATGTGACATATTACAATAATATAGATTGGTTATTCTAATTGCCTTTTATAGTTTGTATTACCAATTCATCATCATTCAGGTTGTTTAGATTAATATAGACTTGTTAGTCTAAGCATATTTTATAATGTGACAATATAGATTTCTCATTTGACAACTTTTGTGATATTCCTAGCATGATTGATCATGGACCTGCTGCAACAATAGGTAGCTCTGATCCTTTTGGAGAGGTATGTGACAGATTACAATAATATATATTGGTTATTCTAAGCATCTTTTATTCTAAGCATATTTTTTATTGTATATAGTTTAATTGCTACCTTGATGGTTTGTACAGGTGCTTGTCACTCCAGAACGTCAACATACTACTCTTGTGGAAGACTATGCCTTGAATGCCTCCAATAGGAAGATTTTGTAAAATTTGAATTTTCAAATGTAAAACAATGTAAAAAGCTCATAACTGTGTATGGGCATAATCCATATCCAGTGATTTTTTTTTAAATATAGGCCAAATGTCTGGCATTGTATAAAGGGTATGTTTAAAATGTAAAGGGGTCTGTATTTTGGAAACTCATAGGTTGAAATAGTCATATAGGTGTATTCTTTTCTACTGTTATTGGGACAATTCTGTAAGAGCTTTTTGTACTTAATCGAGCTACAACTAGAGGTTTTCTTCCTAGTTCTTTCCTATTGGTATGCTCGTTTGAACCTAGTTTTGTAATATCTCCTATTTATTTATAATAAATTACAGTGGCTTGCCACTTTTGCCAAAAAAAAATGTAAAAAGGTCATGTGAAGGTCATTTCCAATGTAATTGAGTCTTCGATCTAGCAAAGTGGAAACAAGGTATTTGGGTGTGCATGATGTTCAAGTTGATTGGGTAAGAGTTTTTTGATGCAAGAGCTAGGTGCCTTTAAACAACATAATTAAAATTAAAGATGATTCAAACTCCAATTTGATCCTCAAACCCAAACTTGAGTCCAACTTTACTAACATAGGCCCATTTTACAAAGAGACTCATATTTAAACACTTTCCAAACCTGAAATTTCAATGGGGAAACATTAAACATCCTACCAAACTACTAAAACCAAAAAAAAAACATTGGTGAGATATGAAAGGAAATAGAAAAGAGCAATGAAAAGTACTAATAAAGAGCAATTTTTTGAAGGAAAGAGATTACCAAATAAATTGAAGTAGCCAAACCAAGCACCACCAAAGCAAGAGAGACCCAAGAATTTGTTAAGGGGAAAAAATAAGAAAAAATGCCAATATTATGAATGGAGGAAAAATGCCTAAAGAATAATACAAAGAGAGAGAGAGCTTCAGCCTTAGCTTGCTTGCTTGAATCTTAAAGAATGAGAGGAGAGGCACCTCAATAAGTAGAGGTGAGAAGAAGGAGTTAGAATGTAACTCCCAACTCAATGAATGCCACCATTCATCTATGTGTGTGCAAAGTGCCACCTCTTAAGGAGGTGGTTACAAATATTCTTTAATAAAGGAATTAAAAATAAGCCATCCTCACACATGTGTGAGATCACAAAAAAAGACAAAAGACTTGTAGGGATTCCTTTGGAATATTCCTACAAGTTAATAAATAATTACAATTAAAGAATAACCTTTACCAAGTAAAGATTAATCTTCTAACATCCCCCCTTAAGCTTTACTTGGTGTGGTTATATCAAACCCTTCAATGGGTTGTAATCCAAGATTTTTACAATGAAATATAAATTTATCTTTACAAAGAGCTTTGGTGAGAAAATTTGCCACTTGATCTTCACCTTTACAATAGGAAAGAGAAATTTGCTTGTCTTCAATTTTCTCTCTAATGAAGTGATGTTGAAGAGCAATGTGCTTGGTCCTTGCATGAAAAATAGCACTTTGATTATCACAATATAAAGGAGTAGGATCCTTTTGAGGTAGACTCAAGCCTTCAAGTAATCTTCTTAACTATGATGCTTCTTTGGATGCATTAGTACAACTTTTATATTCAGATTCTATAGAACAAAGATAAGTAGATTGTTGTTTCTTACTATTCCATGAGATTGCACCTAATCCAACAAAGAAACAATAACCACAAGTGGATCTCTCATCATTGGGATCACCTTAGTATAACCTTTTAAAGAAAAATCACAATTTGCATCATAAAAGCGACCAATATTAAGAGTTCCTTTAACATATCTTAAAAATTATTTTTGCAACTTTAAAATGAGTTTGAAGCGGTTTAGACATAAATCTAGAAACCAACTTGGCAACAGTTTAGGTGTTTGCCAAATTTGCATACCCAAAAAATAATGTAATAGGCCTAAATCACTCATTTGAAATTGTTGATTGAATTGTGACTTAACATCACTAATCAAAATGTTAGAACTAGAAGTGATAATTAAATCATCAACATATAAAATAATAATCACAATATCATTTTCACTATGCTTAATATATAAATGTGGATCATTTTTACTTCTAATGAAACCATGAGATGGAAAAAAAACATAGCCCAAATTATAAATGTCAATATATAGACATAGCAATAATAGATCTAGGTTTCCTCTCACTACATCATTGAATTGTAAAGGGAAATTGTATCAAGATTAATAATAAAGGACTCTAAAAAAAATTGGTCCTAGAGATGGTTTAAAAAAACCATATTGCCTTCAATAAAATAATGAAACATAAAGGTTTCAAGAACTTGATCCCCATCAATTAAGAAAATAGATCTAAGTTCATCATAAATAAGTAAGTGCATACCATCAAAGTGGATAAAAATATTTTCCATGGGTCCCAAAAAAAAACTCCAATGAGACTTGATAAAATATATGATTCATTATAGATAGGGCTCCCTATGCAACATTACTGCAAATGCGACTAGCGCATAAAATATATATGCAAAGGCTCCATTGAGACTTGATAAAGTGATTAATTTGCAAAACATATATAGATGGAATAAATCCATCAAGAAGGCAAATACTCCAATGAGCTTTTAATTTTAAAAAATATATAGATGAAATATATCCATCAAAAAGACAAATTAACCAATAAGGCACAATATCAGATTAATGAGACACAATAAAATATCAAATTCCCTTTTTCAAAACAACATAATTGTAGTTGAGAAGGAAACACTAGCTTTGTTTTAAATATTGTAATAGATCAAAACTTAGGTAGAGAGAATGATAATTTCTCAAGCCACAAATCAAGCCACCTTAAGTTATGAAAAATAATAATAATAATAATATTAAAAAAAATTGTGATGGAATAATGGGAAATGCATACTATGAAGAGAATAATTATTAAGTATAAATAAGTCATTTAAGACGATATTCATGCATTCATGACTACATGAATATCCCTTTTTCATATTCCAAATATAATTGAGTAAAAAAAAAAAGTACACTATTATTGGGTTGATCAAGTCCGATAATAAAGTAATTGTGAAGTTATTTAAAAAACAAACTTTTTATGTGAAGTAACATGTTGAGATGCACTTGAATCATTAACCCATTCAAAAGGCTTAGAAACATTAAAACTACATGTAAAAGCACGTCTAGATTGATTACCATTGTTATGAAACTGTTGATTATTTTGATTCATAGGCTTTTTCTCATTTTTCTTTTTAAAACAAGTATTTTTCCATTGACCATCCTTATTGCAATAAGTGCAATGTGGTCTCTTAGAAGAGTTAAACTCTCTAGGATCATTGCCATTATTATAATGAGGTTTGGAATTATAATGTTGTTTAGAATGAGGTTTAAAATTTTGTTGATGATTAGACAAGAAAGCATGTTCATTAGACTTAAGAGTACCAAACTAAATTAACTTAGCCTCTTCTTGTCTTAATAAATCACGAAAAATATCATAAGTTAATTGAGTAGCTAAAGAAGGAATGGCTAATTGAGCATGAATATTAGTAATGAATTGTTGAAATTGTCTAGGAAGACACTTTTTAAGAATGAGATGAATTAATCTAAGATTATCTAATTTAACTCCTAAACCATCCAATTGACTATTTAAAGCATCAAATTTCAATAAAAATTCATCTATAGATTTAAAATCAGAATACCTCAAATCTTCAAGTTGATCTTGAATTTGAATTTTTCTTGATTCATTTGTACTTTCATAAATTGTTTTGAGTTTGTCCCA
Organism: Sequoia sempervirens; assembly: GCA_007258455.2. Classification (NCBI taxonomy): domain Eukaryota; kingdom Viridiplantae; phylum Streptophyta; class Pinopsida; order Cupressales; family Cupressaceae; genus Sequoia; species Sequoia sempervirens. The sequence goes on along the minus strand of VDFB02096108.1, from coordinate 148,373 downwards.
TGCTTCATAGGCAGTTGTACATGTCCCAATGTGAACATAAAGTTTGGGTGACATGGAGATACCTATGAGGCCAAGGGCTTCTTCATTTTTGAGATTCCATTTTTCGATTTCATCTTTGAATGCAGATGAACCTGGTTTAGATTTAGGATTTGTAGCTACATCTAAAAGATGTTTAAATCGAAAAATGAAAGAAATGTGAGTCTTCCAAGAATGATAGTTAGAAGAATTTAATTTAATTTCAGGAATTAAAGTTGACATGATTGCAAAAAATAAAAATAAAAATACTTTAGGAGAAAAAACTAATGTAATAGATGCTTAAAAAAAAATCCCTCTCTTTTAAAAATAAACTGCCTAAAAATAAGCCCCTTAAGACTAAAATATTAAAAATAACTTTTTTTAGAAAAACTATATAAAATAAACTAATTAATTAAATTTCAAATTTTAAAATAAATTAATATTATTTAAAAAAATAATAAATATTAATAGAAAAAATAAAATTTAATATGATGAATTAAAATTGAATAAACTTTAGAGAAAATTAATTTAAAACTTTAATTTTTTTATTAAAAAACTTAATATACTCTTAAATCGTATACAAAAATTTCATAAAAAGAACTTTTACTTTAATTTAAACTTTCATGATAAAGAAGGCTCTTATAACTTTCGAAAAGGCTAGATCTAAAAGAGATTTAATAAAAATAAATGAAAACAGTTTAAAAGGAAATTGGGCGGGATAAAATGGATGGGCGGGCTAATTTAAGTTTTGAAGGTTTTAAAATAAAATAAAATAAATGCAAGTAGAAATGGCTATGGAGGAAGGGCATAGAGGAGCCGAGTGGTGGAGACAAGGGAACGACACAGAGCGCCTTGCAAGGACCAAGACTACAACAAGAGAGACGACAATGAGAATCAACAGATAAATGAAGGATTGCAGATATGGCAGCAAACAATTTGATGATATATTTAAAAATATATAAAAGGGTTTTATTTTATTTGTGTATTATTTATAAAACTTTGAATATTATTTTGGAGTAAAAGCTCTGCAAAAGAAAATGTTAGGGTTTATTTTTTTTAAAATAGAAAGATTTTAGCAGATATTTGATTATTTTGATAGAGGTTTTCTTTTTTTTTTTTAAATGATTTTTTGGATTTATTAAAGATCAAATCTGAGTTAAAATAGGGCTAGAGCCCTAAAAAAAGATTTTTTTTCACAAAATGTAAAATTTAGTGATTTTTTTTTACAAATTTAGCCTTATAATGCAAAAAAGATTACAGATCTAAAAAAAATAAAATATAACCCCTTTATTTGAGGGTTTCTAAAATTTTACAAAACAATAAACATGCATGCAAATTATAATGGATTTTTTTTTACAGATCTAATATACAACTTTGCAAAAAAAAAATAGATTAGCTTTTTTTCTAAAAAGAATTTTTGAATTAGAGTTAGAGCCCCTAAAATAAAAAAAAATATATTGTTTACAAAAAATTGAACATGCAAAAAATGGGTTTTTTAAAAACTTGAACTATAACCCTTTATTTGAGGGTTTAAAAAAATTGCATAAACTTAAGTATGCATGCAAACTAAAATACTTTAAAACTTTAGATAAAAAACCTACACAAGGGTTAGAAGACAAAAAACAACCAAGATTAGGCACTAGCTCTTCTTCTCTTCTTTGAGAGTGTCTCCAATGGTGTGCTAAAATATCTGGTAAAACTTCAACAATGTAGCTCACAAAATATTAGTAATACCAAGCTCTGATACCATGAAAGGAAATAGAAAAGAGCAATGAAAAATACTAATAAAGAGCAATTGTTTGAAGGAAAGAGATTACCAAATAAATTGAAGTAGCCAAACCAAGCACCACCAAAGCAAGAGAGATGCAAGAATTTGTTAAGGGGAAAAAACAAGAAAAAATCTCAATATTATAAATGGAGGCAAAATGCCTAAAGAATAATACAAAGGGAGAGAGAGCTTCAGCCTTAGCTTGTTTGCTTGAATCTTAAAGAATGAGAGGAGAGGCACCTCATAAAGTAGAGGTGAGAAGAAGGAGTTAGAATGTAACTCCCAACTCAATGAATGCCACCATTCATCTATGTGTGTGCAAAGTGTCACCTCTTAAGGAGGTGGTTACAAATATTCCTTAATAAAGGAATTAAAAATAAGCCATCCTCACACATGTGTGAGGTGACAAAAAAAGACAAAAGACTTGTAGGGATTCCTTTGGAATATTCCTACAAGTTAATAAATAATTACAATTAAAGAATAACCTTTACCAAGTAAAGATTAATCTTCTAACAAGATAAACTTTCTAAAGCTCTATTTCAAAAAACCCTCATTTTTAGCAACTTTCATGAGGTTTTTAAGGAAAACAATATTTCCAACCTTGAAACACCCTATAAACTCATCAAACATGTCTATTAGGACTTGCACAAGCTTGATCCAACCTTAAATCTTGTTGCCCCAATGTTTCATTGACATTAACATGTTGTAACCACCATTTTTCACCTAATTTCATTCATTTTTTCCATGCATGGCAACTCACCAACTCAACTATAGACCTTTCCAGCTCTTTAAACTGACATAGTCACCTTATACAATCCTAATAACATCTACCATGGCCATACCATCGAGATACATACCATACAATAGATGGTTTGGCCTTTTAGCACTTTGGACTCTTAAGGGAAATCATTGCTCCAATGTAGCTCGAAGTGATTCAGTGTATTTGGGTGCAAAAGAGGACCATCCCTAGTGTAAATGTACCCATCTAAATGTGTTGGAATAGTTTGTTTGGTCATATGAGTTGTAGAATGAAAGTTGCACCACTTTGCAACTTTACACTACTTGCATCTGACAACTTTTCCCTCAACTGAAAACTCATCACCATGAGAAAATGCCTTCAAGATAGAAAGAAATGAGAGAGGTTATTATAGATGGTCCCAACACGATCCCATAGCCTCAGACAAAGAGTCTGTAAGCATCACAGTTTCCAAGAAATATCCCTTCAAAGATTGTTGTCTTTTAGCACTTTAGACTCTTAAGGGAAATCATCGTTCCAATGTAGATCAGAATAATTCGGTGTATTTGGGTGCAAAAGAGGACCATCCCTAGCATAAACGTACCCATACAGATGTGTTGGAATGGTCTTTTTGGTCGTACGAGTTGCAGAATGAAAGTTGCACCACTTTGCAACTTTACACTACTTGCATTTGGCAACTTTTCCCTCAACTAAAAACTCATCACCACGGGAAAATGCCTCTGAGATAGCAAAAAATGAGAGGTTATTGTAGATGGTCCTGAATACACCTAAAAATGGTCATCACATTCAATTAATTAAATACAACCTATTTGATTAATGCTTTGACTACATATAAATAAGGTCTTAGTTTATTTATATTGTTCACTTTCCTTTTAATTCTCCTAATTCACATTCTTCTAAATTAAATAAACAAAAAAACCCTAAACGTGTTTATTTAATTAATCTTCCCTAATCCTGATTAAGAATTAGAGCACATTTCTACAACTTTTTTTTATGTGCCACCTCACAAAGGTCACATGAAAGTAAATAAGCCTAATTATTAATTAGAATTATCCTCACACACTTCCACCAATAAGAAAAAGCACATGGCTTTATTCCCCCACACTTCCAACAAATTTGGAGCACATGGGTCTTTGTTTCACACACTTGGAATCTCATACACTTGGCATGCTTCCAATTGGTCAAGGGGATTCTCTTCACACACATGGCATGTTGTCCTTGGTCAAGGGGACAACATCCTGATTCCTTTCATCTCCACCGTCTATCTTGTCTCCTTTAAATCTGAACCATTGATAGGTGCCACTTCACAAAATGCTTGCAAAACTCTATAAATACACCCCTCATCCTTTGCATTATCATCCACCTTTTGAGTAATGTTATAATGCTATTTTGAAATACAAATTGGAATAGTGTTATAATGCCATTTTCCATCCACACTTTAAGTATTGTTACCATGCAGGTTTTTCATAGGAGCTTGGAGCTTTCATGGAGTCTTATACTCAGCTTGCATATCATATGTTACTTTGTATTCTCATCTTAGATTACTTGCTTGCTTCATAGTTACATTTTATCATCCTCATTGCATCATAGTTACATTTTAGGTTAGTTTGTTTTATGTTTGCATTTGAGCATATGCATAATCATAGATAGCTCATTATAGTTGCATATCATCTCACTCATCTCCACTTGTTCATCCATCACCTACATCATTCTTCATTTATCGTGGCATTCATCATCAATTCCATCATCTTGTTTCATTTAGGAGCATACCACTAATCATTCCAGCACACATTTGCACATAGAAATCATCTTAGCTTGCATATTAAGCATCAAATCTCATTTTCTAGGTAGTCATTTTAACAACCTTTGTGCTCATAGAAATATGAGGGCCAAACGGTTTAATAAATCCCTAGAATTAGAGAAAAATGATACGTATTTGAAAGGTTTGATTGTATTATGAAATAGATTAGTTTTACTTGCTTCAAACTTTGAATGTAAACTGTCTCATTAAGGTTTGTGTTGACATTAGAATAACTCAATCTACACACACTTCAACACATGCACAGGTCCCAACACGATCCCATAGCCTCAGACGGAGAGTCTATAAGCGTCATGGTTTCTGAGAAATATCCCTTCGAAGATTGTTGCCTTTTAGCACTTTGGACTCTTAAGGGAAATCGTCGGTCCAATGTAGCTCAGAGTGATTCAGCATATTTGGGTGCAAAAGAGAACCATCCCTAGCATAAATGTATCCATCTGGACGTGTTGGAATAGTCTGTTTAGTCGTACGAGTTGTAGAATGAAAGTTGCACCACTTTGCAACTTTACACTGCTTGCATTTGGCAACTTTTCCCTCAACTGAAAACTCATCACCATGGAAAAATGCCTCTGAGATAGAAAAAATGACAGAGTTTATTGTAGATGGTCCCAACACAATCTCATAGCCTCAGATGGAGAGTCTGTAAGCATCACGATTTCCAAGAAATAACCCTTCAAATATTGTTTCCTTTTAGCACTTTGGACTTTTAAGGGAAATCATTGGTCCAATGTAGCTCGGAGCTATTCGGCATATTTGGGTGCAAAAAAGGATCATCCTTGGCATAAACATACCCATTCGGATGTGTTGGAATAGTCTGTTTGGTCGTACAAGTTGTAGAATGAAAGTTGCACCACTTTGCAACTTTACACTGCTTGCATCTGACAACTTTTCCCTCAACTGAAAACTCGTCACTACAGGAAAATGCCTCCAAGATAGCAAAAACTAAGAGGTTATTGTAGAGGGGCCCAACACGATCTCATATCCTTAGACAAAAAGTTTTTAGGCATCACGGTTTCTGAGTAATAGTCCGTCAAAGATTGTTGCCCTTCTGCACTTTGGACTCTTAAGGGATTTTACCAATTGAACATAACTCAGACTACTTCGGCCTATTTGGGTGCAAAGGGGATCATACCTAACCTAAAATTACCCATTCAGATATGATGGACAACCGTTTGGTCATATTAGTTGTAGAACAAGATTTATTTATGCCCTTACAAGTAGTTTTTAGCCTCCAACCGAACTCCAACATTGATTTTTGTGTGTAAAAAATCCATGAGACCATAGCTTGTTGCTTTCTTTTTAATGGAAACTAGTGGGCAGCAGATTTAACTTCTTCACAAACACTCACCAAGTCAGTACCAACAAAGATTCTACAAAACTCTTCTTCTAGCCATCAAATTCACCATAAAAATGACATTTTCTAGCCCTAGGGCTTGTTTCATCCACTAACAAATCAACCCCACAAAATCCTAAACATGTTAATCATCAATTTTACATGTTAGAGGACCCATTCCACAAGTTACAGTAGTCACAAAAAGTGGAATGGGTCGGATTACATTTTGAAGACCCTCAACCCACAAATCTAGAAAAAAGAGGTAGCAACAATAAAAATTGAATAACTTTAACAAAACAAGGAGTTAGAACCTAAAATTTGATGCAAATTCAAGCTAAATCATAGGAACACAACTTACAAAATGTTTCATAGCATTAGGAGTCCGTACAGATTCGTAAAACAATAGAAAGTATAGAAAAACCAGTAATTTTCTAGAAATCAACGTTGCTTTTGTATTGGAATTCACAAAATTTCCTTCAACTAGCCTATTTAAAAACCTTGAATAGATTTATATATATATATTTAATTCAAATAGACTCCCCAACTTCCACAACCACCTTTTCAACTACCAAGACCCTTCATTTTTCTTAAAAATTGCTAAAATTCATAACTTTTTGTTAATAATGTACTTTTATGCAACTTTGCTTTCCAAGACACCTATGACTACTAAAAATACTCAAACACCTTTATTTCAACCCTAATAAAACTTCTAGACTCCTATCTTTCACTTCCCTTTACAATTTTAGCAATTTTCCTTCAAAAGACTACATGGCAATTTTGACAATTTTGAAGCAAGAATGCATTTTTGGCATATTGGACCCCTAGACTCAAAAAATCAGCTTAATACACCTTAAATGGTCTTGATTGACCTTATTTAGCATAAATATATCACACCTAACACCTCTAGAACTTAATCACCTAACCTCTCAACCTATCAACCTTCAAATGTGTAATCTTGCAAATAGTAGATTAGGTGGGAAACTATAGAGGAAGAGTTGATGGTGAGTGGCCTAGTGAAGGCTAAAGAAGAATATTTTGAGGAATATGGTGTTAGGATAGGGGATTTTCCTTGGTTTTCATAATTGGTTGTGTGGTAGATGTATGCTACTATGGGGATGGTTCTAAGCATAAAGAATCTGAGAAAGATTGTGAAGAGAAGAGTTGAAGGGAAGAGATACATGTGTAGTTGGAAAAAGCTCATGGAAAGAGCATGAAACAAAGATACTAATGTATAGATGTTTAGCTTTGTGTACTGAATTTTTTTGTGCAGGTGTCAAATCTTGGGAAACACCATTTTCAGGTGTCAATGAAGACAAAAAGCAGCAAGAAGATCCATTTGAGAAGGATCAAGCATGGCAAGACCAAGACAAAGCAAAGCATGAAGGGTACAAAATTCCTTGGAGGAAGATTTCCATGCAAGTGACTTGGAGCAAGTTTGAAGGGATTATGAAGAAGATAGGAGCAGACCTATGGAGTGATTTATGGGGCATAAATCTTTTGTACCTAGGGAGTATGGTGCAAGAGCACCTAAAATATGTAATTGCACAAATGCACTATTTGTAGGTTGGTCTAGGAAATAGGGGGTAAATTGAGTCTTTCATATTAATAAAGGTCTAATAAGACCAATTTTAATTTATTTGGGGGTTCTAGTGTTATTTTGGTTCAAAATTTCCATTATGATGTGATAATTGTCAATAAATTGTCAAATAGTACAAAATTTAGGAATTTGAAGAATTAAAGGTAGTTGTAGAGGTTATCAAGTTATCCAATAATCAAGTGTATGTCCATATAAAAAAATGGCATCAATGTCAACTCAAACAAAGTTTTACAAAATGTGGCATATGCCATCTAGATATCTATTCAAAATTTACATGCCAAAATATCTATCTCATCCTAAACTACTGGTGGATCATCAAAATGGAGCCTCTTTGAAGCACTCTTTGGCTCTAAAGGTAGCTACAGAAGAAAAATTTAGACCACAATTGAGATTAGTTATACTATATAATTTAAAATTGAATAATTAACATCAAAATCAATATACATTGAATTTTAATTAAACTCTAAAATTGAAATCTTGATTACCTGAAATATACGTCTCTTCAAAGGGCCAGGAGTCCTAGAATATGCCCCTCTCAACCAAACTAACTTTTGAAATGTCAGTCTATATATGTGAACAAAAGCATAAAATTGATCCAAGTTAGCATATGATTGTCATTAATAGGAACATATTTACCAAACACTTGAAATAAAATAAACACATACCTCTTTAGGTTGATCTTTTTCTTTATCTCCTTTAGGTGTTTCTACACCTCCTCCTTGAGGTGTTTCAACACCTACTCCTTGAGATGTTCCAATACCTACTCCTTCAGGTGTTGTGACACTTATCAACAATGATGTATAGCTCATAACCGCTTGTACATAAAATGACAAGTACATATGAAACTACCAATCTATGTCAATGTATGTATAATCAATATAAGATCTTAAAAATCTTAATTCAATCGAATTTGAGTCCAATTACCTTCCCCTTATCTAACATTGCACCTCCATAGTCTGGACAAGGCTGCACCTCACTCACACTAGGTATTTCCTACAAGAGGAAAATAAGATAAACATATAAGTTATTATATAATTTCATTAATGAAAATTCAAATGAGAAGCACGTATATAACAAAAAAATGTAAACAAGTGAGTGCGAAAATATATATTGTGTGCACGTCGAGGCCAAATGAAATGGCCCTAAGGGTGCTATCAATCACTTGTGTGAGCTCCTCCTTAGACATCAACTATTAAATAAACCATGTAAATAAATATTAGTACTTGATACTATCTCTTATTAATATTCATTTAAAAACAAATGCAAGTTATGAATTTACAACCTAAATCTTACCTGTGTCACTATTCCAACGTCCCCCTCTCTAGCAAGAAAGGACTTTGTAGGGTGCACTCCACTCCCCTACGTCCGATCTCCTATTATGTCCAAATCATGGAGGTCATAATCAAAATTTTCTAAGGGATGCTCAGCGGGTTGTACAAGAGGACCCAAGCATATCTGGTGGCACATAGTGCAAGTATGTGGCACACAAATATGTGGACCTAAGGAGGATGATACAACAACACTAAATCCATCACCAATATCACCAAAATGTGACTAAGCTACTGTAGAAGCATGTGAAACCAAAAGACCACTCAAATAGTGAATAGCTTGAATAGTCTGTGTGACTACGTCTTCAATAATATCTGGATGATATAATGGAGGTGGCAGAGGAAGGGGATGAGGGGGAACATATGGGCATTGCACTACTCTAACTACCCCTGGTCTATCCTGGGGCATACCTCCACCAATGCTCTGGAAGGGTTTAATGTCAAAGTAATTGACATGATGCCCTGACACAAACTCAACGTATAATTTTTTAATAAAGTAAAAAGGTATATCACTATTATTATTGGGTGGTTTATCAAAACCCATACACCAACGATCCGAAAAGTTATCTGCAATGTCCTTATTCGTGAACCATTTTATAGAAAGTTTTGGTTTATTAACATTAATTGGCAAACTGGTGCGGGGGTTAACGAATAAAGAGGCTATTTGGGCTTTTGTTATTTGGAGATCTTTCACATCATTGTAAGACAATCCACATGAGTAATATTCCCTCATGTCTTCTTGCCATGAATGAAAATCATAATGTTGGGTGGAGAGGGTTTCTATATTTTTAATTATTTCCTGCAATGTGTTTGTCATCTAGGATAATCGAGGGATTATCTTATAAACATCACAAATGCCCCTCAATTGCTCTAATTTTTTACCAATTAAGTCTTCAATTGATGGCCGTGGAGGTGGTGGAGCATTTGGCATTTGTGCATTTTCATTCTCAGCCATAATACCTGATTAAAGTTAAAAACTAATTAATCTAATTGAAATTACACAATATAAATGAAATTATTGTAAAAAGACCCTAGTTTTTAATAAAAACCCAAAAAAAATCCTACTTATTAACAAAAATCCATAACAAACTCTAGTTTTAATAAAAATCCATAAACAACACTAGTTTTTAATAAAAATCCATAAAAAATATTAGTTTTTAATAAAAATCCATTGTAAACTCTAGTTTTTAATAAAAATCAATAAAAAACCCTACTTTTTACTAAAAATCCATAAAAAACTATGTAAAATTCTACAAAACTAATAGGAAAGTCGATTAAAATAACTTACCCTGGAAATCAGATATCTGCTTGAAATCGGATATATGATTCTCAAACATCACCCTCATTGCCCACACTCAGCTTTAAAATGGTTCAAATGATTTTAAAAGCCCGCTTATTATCTATTTATATGCGCTTCAAATTGGATATCCGACCCAAATCAGATATCCAATATCTTATTCTTGCCTTGGGCATTGCTTTGGAGCAATGTACTGACACCCAAGCCAAAAAAAATTCAACTCGAGATTTTTGCATTTTTTGGTCGATGCAAAACACAACTTTTTTCACATTGCATTTTTTGGCCCATCATGATCCTACACATACCCCTTAACCCTAATTATAATCGTAAACCTTGTCCTACTTTTAATGCTAACCCTAACTATAACCTTACTTGGAATTCTAACCCTAACCATAATTATAACCATATGCATAATCTTGATTCTAACACTAACACAAAGTATAATACCAAGATCAATTATAATTAAAACCCTAATTAAACCCTAACACTAACGCTAATTGAACCTGAACCCTAACCTAAATTTAACCCTAGTAACCATAATTGAAACTTAATTCTAACCTTGGTTAAAACCTAACCCTAATTGAATACAAACCCTAAATAAATCCTCATTAAGTCCTAACCATACTCATATATGTAATTGTAACCCTAATCCTAACCCTAGTTGAATTCTAACCCCAACTCTAACTCTAGCCCCAACCCTAACCCTAACTACAAACTATATCATAGAACCCTAACCCTAATTGAACACCAATTAAACCCTAAACCTAATCCTAACATTAATTAATCCCCAACCCTAACCCTAACCCTTACTCCAACAATAACCCTAATCCTAACCCATAACTCATAGCCCTAATCCTAACCCTAACCCTAATTAAAATCCAACCCTAACCCTAAACCCAAGCTTTATTAAGTAGAACCCTATTCCTAGTTCCCTAATTGAAATTCAAGCCTAATTGAACCTAAATGTTATTCTGATTGAAATAACCCTAATTGAACTTAAACCATAACCCAAACCCTAATCGAATCCTAACCCTAACCCTAACCCTAATGTTGACCCTGAGCTTAATTCTAAAACTAACCCTAATTCTAGTGACAAAAACAATTATAATTCTAACACTAATTAAACCTTAACCTTATCCCTAATTGAACCTTAATTGAACTTGAATGTTACCCTAATTGAACCCATGCCATAACCAAACCTTAATTGAATCTTAACCCTAACCCTAATAATGACCACAAGCTTTATTTTAGAGCCTTAAACCTAACCTTAAGCTCAACCTTCAATCTAATGCCAACCTAGACCTTTATCATAGAACCCTAATTAAACCCTAACCATAACTCTAATTAAATTTTAATCCTAACCCTTATCCTAATTCTAAATATAACCCTAATTCTAATCCAAACCATAATTTTGACTCTAACAAGCTAACCTTAATTCTAATGACAACCCTAATTCTAACTATAATAATTGAACCCTAACCCTAACCCTAATTATACCTAATCCTAGGTAATTGATCCATAACCCTAGTTGTGTCTTAACCCTAACCCTAAACTTTACCTCAAACTTTATCTTGTAATCCTAACCTTAACCCTAGCCCTAATTGAACCATACACAACCCTAACCCTAGCTAAATCCTAATCAACAACCCTAACTGTAACCTAACCTTAACCCTAATTGAACTCTAATTTAACCCTTTTGAACCCTAATCCTAATTGATCCCTAACCCTATCCGTAATTGAAACCTAATGTAATGTTAATGCTAACACTTATCTTAATTGAACCCTAATTGCAATTGCAACCCTAACATTAAGTGAACCTTAACCTTGACCCTATTTAAAACCTAACACTAACTAAACCATAATTAAACCCTAATCCTAATCCTAATTTACCCCTAACCCTAATAATAACCTTAATTGAACCTTATATCTAACCTTAATTGAACCCTAATCTTAACCCTACCCTAATCATAATTATTCCCTTTCCTTAATTTAGCCCTAACTCTAATAGAACCCTAACGTCAATAATAATCCTAAATTAACCCTATAGCTAACCCTAATTGAACCCCAATCCTCACATTGATTGAACCCTAACTATAACCCTAATTGAACCCTAACTCTGATTAAATCCTAATCCTAACCCTAACCCTAATTTAACCCTAATAGAATCATAATCCTAATTAAGTCACTGTTATATAATTTATATAGGATGAAAAAAAAAACTCTATACATAACCCTATTTTTGATCAATTTTATAAAATCTAACCTAATAAAAAATAACATTAATTGAACCTTAATTAAAACCAAAATCTAATACTAAGTGAATCCTATTCTTAACCCTAAATGAACCCTAACCCTAACAAAAATGTAAGCATAATTAAAGGGTAAGTGCAGAAAGATGTGACACAAAAAAGATGCCACTTTTTTTTTTTTTACCGGAAATGATCATTTGGCGAGTGCCAAATTTGGCGCTTACCAAATGGTTAGGATGACCGAGCCCAAGGGTTGGTATTTTCCAATACAACCCATTTGGTGAGCGCCAAATGTGAATGATGACTTTTTAGAATGCATTTCATGAACTCTTTATTTTTTCTTTTTCTACATCTTTTTCTTTCTCTGCCAGTGAAACTATATACATGAAATAAACATTACATATGGGCATTTACTTTTATTTTCTTATATACTTTAAGTTATATTTCATGTATATAGTTTTAAGATGTTTGAGAGTGGTTTCAAATCTTAGAGTTATAATGCAAATTCTAGTTTTTAGAAGATCTTATAATTTTTCAGACTTAATCAAATTTCAGTAATTACATGTCAAATTAAATAATCAAAAAGTCAAATTTCAGTAATCAGCAAGTTGTATCATATTTCTCTCTTTATCTTACTCATTGTTCATCTCTTATTCTCTAGACCTCTCTCTTACTATCTCCATCCCTTTATCTGACTCTTTCTCCTTTAAGCTCAAGAACTCTCTCTCTCTCTCTCTCCCCTTCCCTCTCTAATCTCTATCTCCCTCCCTCTCTACATCTCTCTATCTCCCCTCTACCTCTCCTATCACACCCCTCTCTCTCTCTCTCTCTCTCTCTCCCACTCTCTCCTCCCCTCTCCTTCCCTCTATACTTCTCTCTATCTCACCATTCTCTCTCTAAATTAATATACTTAAAATTAAAAAATATTCAAGATTTTTTTTTTATGTTTTTTATATAGATTTATTTAAGTAATATTTTTCAATAAAAAATTACTATTTATAAGGATAAGATATTAAAATGAAAAATTAATTACTACACAAAAGAAGTTTCAAAAATAAGATATAAAAAAATGTAAAATTAACACATAAAAAAAAGTTTATAAAAATTAAAAAATTAAATATGAAAGAACTTTCCTAAATTTACTATTACATATAAAATTAAGTTTCTATTTAAAAATAGAAAATTAAAGGAAAAAAAGAAATATCCTAAATTTACTATTAAACATAAAAATAACATAGTAAATTTAGGATATTTCTTTTTTTCCTTCTAATTTTCTAATTTTAAATAGAAACTTAATTTATATGTAATAGTAAATTTAGGAAAGTTCTTTCATACTTAATTTTAAAAAAATTTAAAACCTTTTTTTATGTGTAGTAATTAATTAGATTTTTTTGTGTAGTAATTAATATTTTTTTATATCTTATCATTATAAATAATATTTTTTGATCTTAAGTATATTAATTTAGAAACTTGCTTTTAGTAAATTTAAAAAAGCTTTTTCATACTTAATTTTTTAATTTTTAGAAACTTCTTTTTATATAGTAGGTATAAGTTTTCCATTTATATAATGGAAAAATTAGAAAAAAAATTGATAACTGTTAGTATTAAATTCAAAAATGTTAAATTTACTATTATACTTTGCAGTAAGTTTCTAAATTCATATTAAAAAGATTAAGACAATCTTGTTTAAAATATTACTAGATTGACCATCAAATTCCTCTATCGAGCACTAAGCAACCTGCAAGTAATCCTGCTAAAAAAGAAAGCCCTCTCACTAAACCACTTTAGAGAGCTCATACATAAGACTGCTATGATTGTTTGATTATATTGCACATTCATATGTTTGGATTTAATTCTAGACAACACTACTTATTTTCTTGGTAGGTTTTTACCAGATATCACCATGATCTACATACTTTTCTACTCAATATTCCACACTCCAAATGGCTGAAAGAAAGTAGGGGATTCCAACACTCAACTCTCCGTTGTTTTTGCTTTCTTTTGCATTGTTTTATGCTTTGTTTATCTCTTCCAATGAAATTAATGAACAATGAATAGCCTGCAACTTCCATAGAAACGCTTTTATTTCTTACTATTTTCCAAGATAACAAATATGACAAACCCGCGAATAATGGCCTTTAATGCCATTAAGACCTCATTTAATTCCCTTAAATTCCCACGATTCCCTGTGACAGTGGTAGGAGTGATAATTCCCATAACGGTAAATAGGCCTGCGATTATATTGAGTAGCTTAAATCGATCTGATGTCAGATTAATAAAATTGGTAATTAGAGATCAAATTTGTCTATGGATTCAAATTACAATCTTGAATCATTTGGAATTAAATCACACATAGCTTGAGTAAGAGCTTCAAATCTCGCAGGCGTAAAAAATATGAGAGATCCTTGGTAGGTCTCGAAGAGTCGCCATTTTAGACCCAGAGGAAGATTCAAGTTCATGTGTACATGCTGCTTCCATTTCTTCTGCTGTAAAGTCATTGTCAATCCGAAAATCAAAGAACGCAGCAGGGGTTTTCGGATTGACAATGACTTAAAGCAGAAGAAATGGAAGGAGCAGATGCTCTGTTAAAGCTTTGTCATTTGGGTTGCTTTTTGTTCAGTGAGCAGTCAAAAGGAGGTGATCTGCTATTGCTAGAGGTGGCTTTAGTGAAACCCGTATTACACACCAATTCAAACTGGCCAACAGAAGTCCTTACGACGCTTCCTGGAGTGAAGGTGATGAGCTTGATGAGAGGGCAGGTGGGCTGCCGCCGTCTTCAAAGGTATGCGGGTCTTTATGATTTGCTAGTTTTTGCAATGGGGTTGTTCGATTTTTTATTAGTTGGGTTTGTATTTTCTTTTAGTCCTTTGTTGAATTCGGTTAGAGATTTTACTTAGTTTGTGAGTTGGGTTTGAAATTCCGCAGGATATGAGTGTAAAAATTGTACCTCGGAGAAGGCTGCCTAAGAAAAAGGTTGGTATCCATATCCCTAATTCTTCTCTTTAACCCTTTTCCTCCCAAGCAGCAGTTCCAATGAAGGTTCTCACTTTTGATGGAGAACGTTAGGAGTAGTACTTTTTTGCATATGTTTGACTGTGCTACTCTATGGATCTGTGTTATTGAACTCTGAAAATGATTGTATTGTTTTCTTGAGTATGAACTCTGAAAATGATTGTATTGTTTTATAGGCCTGTACATATGTTTATGTGCATGTGGTTGTGCGGGTGTCTATAGGGTGTATTTCATATTGATTGATGAAAGCAAGAACAGATAAAATGCACGATAATCAGCAACTGCCTGATTTCTTAGATATGGAGCTAAGCTAATACATGCAAAGCACTTTGTCTTTGCTCTGACATGGATTTGTGTGTTTGCTTGCGGTTAGTGGCATGTGATAGCTATGAATGAAATTAGCTTAAGTAATCATCCCAATCCTTGCCGTATCTGTGTATATATCTACAGTAAATTGATTGTGTGTCTCCCTCCATATAGTTAGGACATTAATGTCATTGATGTAAATTAGGGAATGCATGCACCTCAATGCTACCATCTGTAGATAGTTAGAAATGTCTTCCTACACTTCTTTATCTTTGAAAAGCATGCAATAATAAGTGAGCATGACTTGATTGCAAGCACTGAAAGTTGCACCATGCGGATAGAGCAGGTATGCTCTATTCTATTTTTTATTATATTAATAAGAACGAAGAAAAAATTACAACAGGATTGCAAAGCAGGCTGCACAGCAGAGTACCAACAAACTAGAGCAGAAGAAAAAGGGGAAACAACATGGTCAGTACCACAGTACCCGCTGACCAGCAGGACCCAATAAACGAACAGTAACCAGAACCAAAGAAACAACCATCATCAGGAAGGAATGCTTAAACAGGACGTTAAGCTTCCAAACACCACCGGTTAATCTTCCAGCTAACAAGGCATTAGCAGAAGAAGAGCTGACCTCTAGACAATTCGTAATAATTTGATACCCCGGCTCAGTAGGATCTCCAAAAGCAGCTATTCTTGTAGAGATACATGGATAGAGCATGTATACTATGCTCCACGGGGATGTGTCCCTTGGCTCTGTACCACCGATCTCGGGAACGGTATGGGGTACAGCCAAGAAATGTCTCCTACCCGTCCCTCTTCTCTGCATCCCAAAAAAGGCAGGCAGGGGACAGCAGGGGACAGCCAGTAGTCCTCGGGACAACCGACCTAGGGACTGCTAGCCGTCCCCTATGGTCCAGCAACATCTTTATTTTTTTTGTTAAAAAACACATTTTCAAATTAAAAAAAAGGGGGATGGACAGGTCCACAAGGACTCCCCCACCCCTTCAAACAAAACCCAAATATACTTGACTTATCAAAACAACAAAATGAAAAAACATACTCATTTTGACATTTGCAAACAGCAAGTGAAAGAGGAGAGAACAGCAGTTGAAAGGGGAGACTAAAGCATCAAATCTACTTCATTAGAGGTAAGTTCTTCATTTTACATTTGTTTTTTCAATTTGTTTTCTATTTTTTCAAATTCTTTTACCATGTAGGAAGGGCATTGTGAGTTTATTTTTTCCTTTATTTGAACTTGCAGCTCTCTTTTCAATTCTTAACCAAAAAAATCATGAACAGCAGTGAGATTACTAGTAATGACAGTGAGGAGGTTGAGGTTCAAATGCATGATAGAAGTAGACCTAGATGTAGAACTCATAGAAGTATGGCAGCCACTGGGGGTTCTCTTCAGGCAATGGGAGTGTAGCAGGGCCAACAACTTCAAACCCATTTGAATGTCCTTTAGAAGTCCTCAAAACCTATGCAAAAGACCCATTTACTTGGAATCATATATTTTCTATGTTTTTGTCATTTTATAGTTCAAACTTGGAGCCTTTGGGATTTTTTTTATAATTCTTATATAATATGTATGTACATTCACAATGAAAGCATTTGAATTTCTTTAATTTGTTTGTCAATTCTCATGTGAAATCTCAATTCAAGTCTAATGTTATGTATTAATCTTCTACAATGTCTATGATGAATGCTTTATCAATGTTATGATATGAATATTTGAAATTTCTCTATATTTTTAAAAAAATTCCTATTTTTGAGCCTGCACAGGTTGCAGAGTTGGCTTGGGCTGTGGGTTTGCTCTCCATAGGTTTCGGGTTTGACTCCTGCTCCCGGGATTAATTGGTGGACCAGATTGTGGGCTGTCGTGCCCACCCACAGATAAAATAAAGCCTTTGAGTCTTTCTTCCTTGTGTCTTTTAATAAGCCATCCCCTGTCATTCCTGTCCCCGAAACTTCGTAGAGCATAATTATAAATATATTTGTACCCTTTAAATTCCACAGTTTATATATATATATACTTTTGAGTGAGAAACACATTTTTGCAGCACTTACATGCACTTGGATTTATACATGCACATTTTTGTATGTACAGACTTTTGTGTTCATGTGTGCATGAAATGTTCCTCTCTTGTTTGGAAAGGTGAGAGATCTTGTACATGACTAACATATTGGTTTTGATGAATGCAAACACATAAGGAATTGAAAGAAATGGTGAAACACACTTTCTTCAGAAAAGAGTAGATTGAAAAAGGTTGGCTTGTTTATCACTTTTTTTCAGTGTTATTTGGGGACGTGTCCCTGGGTTTAAATTCCCCCGTCCTGAAGACGTCCTAGGGACAGGGGACGGTCAAGGGAGGCAGCAGTGTATTATGTTTTTTTTTGAGATTTTCATATTGTAATTGAAAAAAAAAAACTATATGGCAGCAATATAGGCTTTGGGTGTTTTGTTATACGTTTATAACTTGTATCTTATTGCTTAATATCACATGTATATTCACAATAAATTTTAAATTCTGAATGCATATTGAATATTGACAATGAATTCTTAACACAAATGTTCGATGCCAAGTTTCTATAATGTAGATGCATGCTTTATCCATATTTTCATATGAATATTTAAAGTTTCCATATATATTTTAAATTTTTATATATTTTATATAGCCGTCCCCACACCGTCCTCAAATTTCAGGAGAAACTTGGAGACTTGTCTGGCCGTCCCCTGCTGTCCCTGTCCGGGTAACACTGCTTTTTTCCACTTTATTTTAAATAATGTACCATCTCTTGATACATTCATAAGTGTTTTTCACTTGTTTTGATCAAAGGAAATGTTTCTCATGGATATTATGTTTTGGATCAGGAGGAAGAGCAACTTATAGAAAATCTATCAGGAGCTACGAGAGTGGAACCATCATTAAAAATCACAGGTACAACCTGGTATTTAACTGCCATTTTTGTTAGTTTTGCTCTTGCAAAGAGTTGAGGAACTAAGGAATTACACTTTTACTGAGAGATGGGTGCATGTGGACTTTGCAGTTGGCAGCACGCCTTGATCAAAGACGAGCAAAAGCTGATCTCCACTCCCCAACCAACATCATCTGATAGGGGCTCAAGCCATGGTACAGAAACTCTTGTTTCTGTTGATGATTCATCAAGGCATAATGAACATGACTCATCTGACCATTTTGTTGGCACACTGGCTTTAAGCTCTGTGTATGATGAACAGCTGTATGCTAGAGTGACTGTGCATACACATGAACTTGAATCTTCATCTGGGTCTGAGAGTGGGGACTCTTCAAGACCTACCAAGGATCCCTCGTGTTTTTAAGGCCTATCAGACTTGAATCTCCGACTGAAGCTATGAGTGATATAGTTCCAAATAGTTTCCATGAAGAAATGCTTCTTTGAAGAAACAAAGTTGCTGTTGCTGCTGAAGCAAGGAGGCGACGAATAGAGCTTACAAGAGTCTAATACGCCCAGACGCGTAAAGTTCGATCAAGATAGAACAGCAGAGCAGTAGACAGCTAAAAAGGAACAAAAAACAGAGTAAATAATTCAAAGAAAACTTAAGTAAACGGCTAAAAAGGAATAGAAGCAGAGTAATTATTAAATAGCCTGCAAGGGAATAAATCGGTAAACAGATTGCTGTATAAAGACTTCAAATGAAAATTTGAAGGAATTTCACTCTGATATAATTTAAGAAATGAACTAAACATCCACACCATAAGTGCCATACAATATGCCATAACAAAACCTAGCCCAGTAGGACCAATGGAAAGCAAACTGGTTGTTCCATATTTAACTGCTTAAATAAATTATAAGCCAAATTCTATATGTTACAACATCTCCATTGGAAGGAAACAGGGCATGGATGTAAGGCTGTTGATGAGAGGGAAAAAAGGTTCCTAGTACCCTCAGATTTTCCATGTATGGAAGATGGACTAAATTGCTCGAGTATAGTATTAGTAGAACTCAAGCAATTGCTCAAATAACACTGCGTGGAATGAAGGGAAAATAACAGAGCGTAAATCCAATAGGAAGAAAATTTTAATGATCTCATAAATTAAAATTTAACTAATACTACTATAATGTGTAATTAGTATAGAAAAATATAGAATATTGGATATCAATATCTTACACAAGATTTATATCATTAATTAAACATCAATTATTAATGAGTAAATTGATATTATTATAAGAATTTCAATTAGAGAGTATATTCTTTTCCTTTTCATTTTAATGCTTTTACAAGATTTTATAAATATTGTACAATGCATTTTACAAATACATATTTCTCACAAATATTTATTTGGTTTTCTATTTAAGACAATCTTTCTTTTTAATATTTAATTATTTGATTTTTTTTATAAAACTAAAATTTATAAATCATTAAAATATGATGAAAGTTGTATTAATAAATTTTAGACTAAACTCTATAATATTGAGCTTTATAGAGAGAGCACACTACTAAATTTTTTTAAAAAAAATTATTATAATTTTATGATTTTCTTGATGTTGTCTTTTCAATTTTGTTTAAAACAAACAATGCCCTTTAAGTTATTCTTAATATAATTATATCTTGTTATTTAAAGTAATTATATGTTCCTATTAATAATAATTATATACAATCATTTTAAGATACTAGACATACATATATTCAATCATTACTTAGTATAATTATCATGGACACTCCCTTTAATAGAATTTTTTTTAGGCCCAATATTATTATAAATATTTTGTTAGAATATTTTAGTTTCAATTTTAAACTAGTATATAAATTATGTGGAAATATATCAAGGTTGTTTTGCTTTTGATGATTAATAAAACAAATAAAAAATCATTGTATGATTTGTTAGATGGAAAAAAAACAAAAAATATTGTAATTAAACAATGAAAATAGAATTGTGATAGTGTTCATTTTTTAAATAATTGAAAAAATCAATAAAAATCATTACACACAAAAATAGAAGGTAGAATTTTGTTAAAGATTATTGTAAAATCAATAAAAAATCATTGCACATAAAAATAAAATAATTTTGAGATAGTGTCCATTTTTTAAATAATTGAAAAAATCGATAAAAATCATTACACATAAAAATAGAAGGGTAGAATTTTGTTAAAAAATATTGTAATTAAATAATGTCAATTAAAAATTAAATTGGGAATTTTTTTTTTATTGTAATTAAACAATGAAAATAAAATCTTATGATAGGGTCTAATTGAAAAAATTAATAAAAAATCATTGCACATGAAAATAAATTAGAATTTTGTGATACTGTCCATTTTTATTGATTTTTTCAATTATTTAAAAAATGGACACTCATTGTTTAATTACAATAATTTTTGTTTTCTCAATCTAATTGATTTTTCAATTATTTAAAAAATAAATACTATCACAAAATTCTATTATCATTGTTTAATTACAATAATTTTTTTTTTTCCAATCTAATTGATTTTTTAATTATTTAGAAAATAGATACTATCACAAAATTATATTTTCATTATTTTGATTAAAGGTAAAGATGGGTTTTGAAGGGTCCATGAACCCTTTACAAAAGAGAGCAACAAATATAAAAAGAAGAAACCATTACACAACAATCAGCCTAGCAACAACAAAAAAAATCAAAAAATAGCCAAAAAGACAGAAACCAGACAACAACCCTACATATTATTCAAGATCTCCATAGCTTCCATTTCATTCTCAGCTATCTTGTGCACATTCTCCAAAATATATGATGCCTCAACAGAAGCACCAACGTGAGCTTTCATTCTATTCCTGGTACGAACCCCCAGCCCACCAGTCTTTACCTCATCAATCAAAACAATACATTTACCCACAACTTTCTCACCTTCACCAGCCATAGTCATCAGCTTACCACCAGCCACAACACCATCCACAAAAAACGTTATTCTTTTTCTTTTTCATCACAGGTGAAATAACCTTAGCAAAGACAGAAGCATCACCCTTTTTCATAACAACATTCCTAATATCATCAAATTTTTCCTCCAAAGCAGAGAACCTGCTCTCCCAATTCTTTTTCAAACTAGTAGTCTCCTTAGCAATAGTATAAGCAACAGTATTAAGAGACTCCATCACATGATCAATCTGGCTTTAGACAGAAACGTCTTCAACCTTACTAGCAACACCTATTATTATGATATTAGTCCTATTAATCTCATGAAAAAACCATTTAAACTGTTTAAACAACACATTAGCAGAATCACGGGCCGAACCCAACACATCAATCTCTTCACTATCAAAATTCTTAATACGCTTACCAATAGCCACATCCTCATCAAGAGTACAAGGAGGAGCTCTCTGCTCAAAAACATCCTTACCTTTACCAATAGGAATGGGGGTCTTCAACATCCACATGGAGCAGGCAATTTCCTTAGCGACGTCCTTCCTTTTTTGCATCTTGTCTGAAATACCCACCTCCGCAACACCCGCTCCCCTTTCCCTACCAAGATTCAGTAGGACAATTACAACACTAGTAGGAGCCTCTCCAACAACATCACCAGCCAGGGTTAAAGGGAAACCCTTCTCCAGAAAAGGGTCCACACTCTGCACTTTACATTTTCAACTACCATCATCAGCATATCTTGCACAATTCTGGTTGCAAGGTGAGGGGAAGAAGCTTCCCCATAAAGGTCAAATTTTTCCTTACCCCTCCTAACAGGAATCTCCTCCACCTCATCACTACAAGTCATATAGCCCGCTTTGTCCCCCAACTTCTTTTTTCCACTTTTTCCCACAACAGGGGAGATGGGGCCCTCTTCCAGAGAAGCATAAGAATCTGGAACATAGTTAGCATCACCATCCATGTTTGACTCTGAATTTTCATTCAAAATAAGCTTCCTCCTCTTATTCTTCTTACCACCCCTTTCATCCCCCAAATCTGTCTCATAACCGTCCTTGGGCTTAACAATTTTATCCTACGGGGTGGCAGGGGTTTTTTGAACATCAAGGGCTTTGACATGCTCGTAAATAAGTAGAATCAATCCCACATGTAGAATGGGGTTCTTGGGGTTTTTTAAATGCTCCTTAATCCCCAAATCCAGTGACATAAGCAAACAATACAAGAAAGAAACCCATTTTTGTGACGGAAATGGTTGAGCAAAAGAAAATGATACGTATTGATCACAGTATACCTTCCTTCCAGAGTAACATACCTCATAATTTCCTTAGCCACCTCACACCAAAGTGCTTTCAATGAGTTTCACTGATACCCGCTGCTCTTAGCCGTCTTCAAGTCAGCCACTTCATTCTTTTTGAAGAAAATGTTCATTGCTACTTGCGCTTCTTTCTTATCCCTAAAAACCTTCATACCCTGCAGAACAAGGCCAATAATTTGGGCAATAAATTCTTCATCCAACACAATATCCCTCCCTTTCAGGTTCACAGACCTCTCCTTCCAACCTTGAACAAATAAATCCATAACTTGGGGATTATTCCCATGCAGCTTTTCCATGTACAGAATAAGGCCACCCTTCTCAAGGACTTCCCAAACCTCTTTCTTATGCTTCATAGTCTCACAGGACCTCCGCTCAGCCTTGTTTCTATCCCCTCCTATGGCAGAAAATTTGACACACAGAGACCCAATACTCAGCCAAAAGCACTTGCAACCAAGGCAAGAGCCAACCAAACTAGCCTTGAAGAACCAAAGACTCTCGAAACAAAGGAAAAAAATGTCCAAAATCCATGTGAAGTTAGCCTTTGGACAAAGAGGTCGGCCCCGTGAAGGCAACTAACCGTGAGAGGAGGTGGGAAAAGAGGGCACCCGAGCCACAGTGCAAGGGGCATTGCCTTAGTGGTCCAGAAGCACATGGAGGTGCGAGACATCAAGTACAACTTTGTTAGCTTGGACTTGTATCTGCAAAAGCACATTAGAACAAATAATTACTTTAGAGTATAAAGATACATATTTATCAATCTAGCTGTGACAAAAACTGTAGGCATTTATATCTTTCCAAATATTGAAGAGGATTTCCACCCTAAAAGTGTGCCAAAGTTGGGTATACTTAGTAGGAATCCTAGGTGAATCACCCAATAGAATCATATACCAAGAGAATGACTCCGAACTGAATGGCCAAAAGAAGTTATGAATCCAATTCCAAAATTGTTGAGCTCTAATATAAAACCAAAAATGATGTTTAAAAGACTGAGCTTGCCCACAAAATGGGCAAGAGGGTCTTGGACCCCCAAGTGGACAAGCTGAGACCCCATAGGTAAGCCTTGGAAAAAATACACTAAGAAAAGCGAGTGAGTTTAGGCTCAATACTTGCAGACCAAGTGGCAGAGAATCTTTTACGCAGACATAGAAGACTAAAGATGCCAATGCTGGTTCAAACTATCAACCATAGGAAAGTGAGGCAAAAGCCACAAATAACCAAGCCTAGGTTTGTAATTTCTGAAAGGGGTGTCTGGGTACCACTTCCAGTCCTTCTACCAGGGCTTGGTGCCATGAATACCCACCTTATGAAGCATATCTTCTGGAATAACATTCACTATACCATCATAAGTGTCATGGTCTTGGTTTTGAAGTCTGTAATGAGCATGAAACTCTTCCCACGACATATTACACATCATGGGTCTATGAAACACATGTTGCAAGGGCTGGATACCTTTCTTGTGAAATCTTAAAGCCTTGAGCCAAGGTGACTTGGTCAGCAGCCGAGCATTACTGGAAAAAAGGGGTGACCACCACACATTTTGTTGATTGAGCAAAAGCTCATCACATAAACCAAATCCATCCCAACAAAGCTAGGGATTAATAGCTTCCTAGGTACTCCAAATGCTTTTGGCCACAAATATATATATATATATATATATATATATATATATATATATATATATATTCATCTTCAAATAAAAACAATTCTAAAACCTTTTTTATTGAACAAAGCAAAATAATAATTACAAGAGTAAGCTACCAAAGGCATTTGAAAAGAATAACTAAGCAATCAAACAACTAGCTACAAAGGAGACAAAATAGTTCAACAATAAGGACAAAATTATAAGAACTGAGTAACATTTATACAACTAATTACAAACAGCCACCAATACAACCCATAAACTATAACATGAAGCTAATACTTGAGATGAAACACTTTGCAATGGTTTTAATTAGAGCTGTTCTAAAGTTGATTCACTTGATCTTGAATTTGTTGAAGTTGGGCCATGACCAACACATTTGTCTTTGTTAAGTCTTTAAGTTGTGAACACAAAAAAAAACCTAAAAAACTATGTCAAAGAAAAGCATTAGAATCCCAATTTCGTAAAAAATAATTGTTTGAAAACATAGCAGTACACCTGGCCTTCCAGATATGTCTTAAGATAAATTTTCTAATAGAATCAACAATTGCATCACCATTCAAACCCAAACCCAAAAGAGCTTCTTTCTAATTCATCTTATGATGAAAAATAGCAAGCAAATTTTAAAGATGACCAATATTACATTGATTTTTAACAAAAGGATAGTTCCAAAAAATATGCTTCATGTTTTCAAAACAAAAACAAAATGGACAAGAGACTGAATGAATCATAATGCATCTTAATCTATTTCCAACTAGCATTTTATGGTGAAAAACTTTCCAAGCTAGCAATTGAGTTTCAACATCAGTTTTGGATTTCCATATTTGTGCACTCATTTTGGTCCACTTCTGGGCACTAAATCTGTGATTCCATTTCTGATTGAGGTGAGGAATGATCCTACAATGGGGTAGGGAAAGAAGATATATTTTCTTTAGCAAGAGATAATTGAAACAAGAAGAAGAGAGCCATCTCCAATCTTTAAAAAAATTACAATCCTTGAAAGTATTAATTTTTATAGATAGCTCAAGAGGAACTAATGATTGCACAAATATTAGAAATTCTTTGTAATTGACGTTCAACCCATACTGATATTTGATTTTTAGCTATGAAGCCCATTCAAATGTATTAAAATCTCATATGTCCTTAAATTGATGAATACCTTTCTTAAACATATAGTAAGCCTATTTAGGAAGGCACAAAGCAAGTGACTAATTATGATAATTAACAAGCTAAGAGGATGCAAAGTCAAAGCCATGTTGCAATGAAGAGCCATTCCACTAAAAAAATTGAAAAACTTGTTGCCAAGAAGTCCAAATGGACTGTAAAGGAGAGGAGGCCTTATCTTTGAAGAATGGGGACATGCTAATTTTATCAAACCAATTAACTGATTGCCATTTTTTATTTGCAACAACTTGAAAGATTTAGTTACAAACAAGAATCTTCCATGGTTCCTCCCCAATTTCTACTCTAATAATCCATTTCACAACCAAGCACAACCCTTGAGTTTTGGGATCAATAATGCTTAATCCACCCTTGTGTTTTGGCTAGATGCAATGAGACCATGAAGAAGCAATAAAACCAAAATTTCCATCCCATTTGGACCAAAGAAATTTCCTAATTAATTTGTTCAACTCTTCATATTTTCTTTTGGAAGACATCCAACATGACGAAAAGTAAACATGGGTAGAAATAAAAATTTTGTTGGCAACTTGGATTTTTTCGGCCAA
This sequence comes from Sequoia sempervirens, assembly GCA_007258455.2. Lineage (NCBI taxonomy): Eukaryota > Viridiplantae > Streptophyta > Pinopsida > Cupressales > Cupressaceae > Sequoia > Sequoia sempervirens. The sequence goes on along the minus strand of VDFB02096108.1, from coordinate 122,332 downwards.
TGATAAGAATTTGTTTCCCCAATGAAAAAGTTTATTTTTAAGTCTATTTAGGAACCAATCCCACATATCAAAAAGAGAAACCCCCATGAATCCCAATACAATTCTAGAACCTTGCATCTACACCTTTTGTGAAACCACATTTCTTGAGGCATTTTGTCAAACATCTCACATGTACAATTTAAAAATATGTAAAAATAAAATAAAAAAAATTGAAACCCTCACAAGGTACGATATAAAAGACCCCCCAAAAAAGTTTGATGGCTTGTATAGTCCCTTTGGAGTCATTACACCAATAGGTTGTATAGCCCATATTGTGACCAAAAATCATATATATGAGATAAATCTATTTATATTTCTTTACAATAACATATAACATTTATTTAATAAAAAAAATCTTTCATTTTCATCAGTTATTTATATATATGTATTAATATTGAATTGAATTTATAATGGTGTTTCATATGTTTACTATTAATAAAATTTGTATATTTAATGGACATAATTATTATATGCAAAAAATCAGTTTGAAGGTCAAATTTATTACAATAAATTTCTGGACTATCATAAATGGATATGGAAAACTATCTACAAGTAGACATGGAAGTATAAAACTTATAAATGCTTTCCATCAAAGAACCTTAGAATCTATGTTGACCAATCATTCTAAGAAATGTTAAAGATAAATTTCTTTTTACATTGGAAGCCTAGACTTACCTAGTCAAACATGTAAACTCTTAAAGTTCGTGCACAAGACTACACGATTCTCTAAAGTCATTAAATTAATTATTAAACTTTTTCACTAACTCTATGAAAATAGATTAAAAAATAATAAACTATTTTGATGGGTTAAAAAATATAAAATCACAATTAAATGATTACAATGCAACCTTATCCAAGACAAACTTTTTTACTTTATCATTCAAATGAATACTCACAAAATTAAGGAAATCTTATTTCAATCACAAGCTCTAAATATCAAAACAAAGAAAATATTCTCAATCTTTTGATTCTCTCTACTCTTCCCATACAAGAAGAATAAGTGATGTTGAATTTTGATTCCAAAGAAAAGACTTTTGAAGCTTTATTTATTTAATGGAAAAATAAATATTTTTCTATAAATAAGGTTAGTAATAAAAAAAAACAAAAATCAATTTCAAATTCAAAATAAAACTATTGCTCTTTATACTATATCTACAAATAATGAGTGGATTTTAGACATTTGTTTATCAAAATATATATGACTCAACCAAAAGGGTTCAAACAACCAAGCAAAGGATTCAATGTTTGTAAACTTATAAAATCTCGGTATGGTTCAAACAAGCTCCTATAGCTTAACAAAAAGATTAATAAATTTTTTCAAACTCGTGGATTTTCTATTTCGTAGATTGATATTGAGTTTTTTTATTAAAATCAAAGATGATTAGATTATTATAGTTGTATTAGATATGATCATTATGAAATGACTAAAAGAATGTTAAGATATATTGAAGGATCTCTTAATTTTTTTCTTTATTATTCTTGGGCTAAAAATATAAATTTATATTGTTATTGTGATGTTGATCATGCTAGCGATTTTTTTATAAAAAACTACTTTTGTCTATCATTAAATTTGGTGTAGGTGCTACCACATAGAGTAGAAAAAAAAACCTACTATGGCTCTTGATGGGTTATAGAATTTATATTTTAATTAGGGTTATTTCCTTTATTTTGATGATACTTTCATAACATTTCTAAACATTTTTAAAGACTATGTTTAATTATAAGGCATTAGAAGTATTTATTGATAAGTTGATAGATACTTGCATATGTATGTGATTACTGCTAAAATATGATGAATTATGTTGATTATAATAAATAAGTGCCATGTGTAGAAAACTAATCTAGCATGCAACAAGAAGGAAGCAATAAATCGTAATGAATGGACCATTGCTAACTTGTAGCCAGAAGAGTTGATGACCCATAGTTGAAGGATTGTGAACATACAACAAAAGGGAGTGACACCTGTAGCTGAGTTAGCCACAAGCTGTTGGGAATTTAAGACTCTCTACCACTAGTGGAAATTTTCCATAAGAATGTAGACTCTTCCACTCATAATCAATACATTTGCCATGTATTCATTTATGCCTATGAAATTGATTTAATTCTCTTTGTTAGTAGAATTGTTTAGGAATTTTTTCTAAATTTCCTTTCATGTCTTTACTATATAATAATCCTCTTACTACTTTAAAGGAATGATTTGACAAGTTATATCTAGGATTCCTATTTATTTAGAGTTAGTTTATTATATATTACATAAATCTACAGACTGAGGCAACCATAATATTTCTTTAAACAATTGTATCTTCTCTTTTGAATAGCAAGCAAGTGTGAATCTTTTGTTTGAAATATTGAATCAGATTGTGCATGAAGAGTTGAGTAGATAATTATCCTATCAATTAAGTGTTGATACCCAAGAAAGGTCCTACTCAAGGTATGTTGCCACTCTACTGTTGGAATTAGTAATTAGTTTCTTAGTCTACATTTGATTGTTTTGATTGGAGGTAAAAAATGGGTTTTGAAGGGACCCGAAACCCTTGACAAAGAAAAGCAGCTGATAAAAAAAGATAACATTAAGTAGCAATAAGCCCGATGATAGCGATCCAACAACCAAAAAGCATCCAAAAAGAAGGTAACCATCCAACAACACTACATATTGTTTAGAATCTCAACAACTTCCATTTCACTAGCAGCCAAATTTTGTACCTTATCCATAGTATTAGACACCTCAATACCCAAGGCCCCAACCTGAGCTTTCATTCTATTTCTAGTTCTGGCCCCCAACCCACCATTTTTTACCTTACCACTCAAAACACTACCTTTAGCAGCATCCTTCTCACCAGCACAATCCCCAACCATCAACTTACACCCAACAACATCAGCAAACACATCCTCCTTTCTTTTATTCATAGTAGTCACAAGGGAGATCACCTTAGCAGAGTCCAAAATAGCCAAGACCTTAGAGGCATCTCCACCCTTCATCACAACATTCCACATCTTATCAAATTTATCCTCAAGGGATAACATTCATCCTTCCAAATTTTGTTTCAGATTAATAGTTTCCTTCGCCACAGTATTAAGAGAATCCATTAAATTATGAATTTGGATTTGGACAGAAGGATCCTCAACCTTACTAGCAACACCTCTAATTCTAACATTGGTCCTATTAATCTCATGGAAGAACCACTTAAAATTTTTAAAAAGCACATTAGCACTGTCACGGGCCGAGCCCAACACATCAGAAAAATCCTCATTGTCAAAGTTCTCAATGTGTTTCCCCATAGTGACGTCCTCATCAGAAGAACTAACATGAACCTTTTCAACAAAAATTTCCTTACCTTTACCAACACGCATAGGAGTCTTCATCTTTCAAATGGAGCAAGCGATTTCCTCCGCAACAACCTTCCTTTTCATTATCCTTTTTGCATCCACTTTACTAATCCCCAAAACATGTCCGCCACCCACAACTATTTCCTTATCTTGTTTCTACAACCCAATGACATCACTCGGCATAGCCTCACCATAGCTACCACCAGCCAAGGAAAGAGGGAAACCCTTCTCTAGGAGTTGGTCATCAGTCAACAACCTTCTCTTCTGGCTCCCCTCCTCAAGCTCCTACACATATCTTGTCACTAGGGGAGGAGAGGAAGCTTCCCCATAAAGATCATTCTTTTCCTTACCCCCCTTAGAAGGAACATTCACCACCACCTCATCACTACATGTCGTATAGCCTACCTTATCATCCGGATTCCTTTTCCTAGTCTTAGCCAAAACAGGGGAAAGGGGAAATGGGGCCCTCCTCAAAAGAGGAATACAAATCAGGGACATAATCAACATCATCATCCCTATCAAACTTAGAATCTTTTTTTAAAATAATCCTCCTCTTCTTAGGTTTCTTACTAACCCTTTCCTCTCCCTACTTTGTCTCATAACCCTCCTTGGGTTTAGTAGTAATATCCTTCGGAGACACAAGAGTTTTTTGCACTTCATGAGCTTTGACATGTTCATAGATTAGGAGAATTAACCCCGCATGCAAGATAGGGTTTTTGGGGTTTTTCCTATGATCTTTAATCCCTGAATCAAGTGATGCCAACAAATAGTAGGGAAAGGACACCCATTGCTTATGCCAAAAATGGTTAAGAAAAGTGTTAATCGTCGTATACCTACCTTCCAAGGTGACATACCTCATAATTTCTTCAACAACATCATGCCATAGCACTTTCAAGGAACTCCTCTGATACCCACCACTCTTCACTGGCTTCAAGTCAACAACCTCATTCCCTTTGAAAAAAATAGACATCACAACCTGTGATTCCTTTTTATCTCTGAACACCTTCATACCATGAATAGCCAAGCCTGTAATTTGGGCTATGAATTCTTCATCAACCACAATTTCCCTACCACCCAAATTTAGGGTTCTCTCATTCCACCCTTCAACAACCAAATCAATAGCCTAGGTATTGTTACGATGTAGTTTCTCCATATATAGAGTTAATCCACCCTTCTCTAAAATCTCCCACACCTCCTTCCTCTGCTTAGTAGTATCACAGGACTTAGGCTCGGTGCAGTTTCTATCCCCACCCATCGCTAAATACTTAACAAACGAAGGCCAAGCACACAGTAGAAAGATCAGGAAAATAAAAAAACACCACCCAGAGCAAGAATACCAAACAGAAGACTCTAGAAACTAAGGTGACAACATCCACAATTCGTGTGAAGCCAACCAGAGGACATATATGCCATAATGAATTTGAACTTTGTGCCTTGTGAAATCCTTCCCTCAAAATCATAACTTTAACATCCTCATTCATGACAATCAACCATATGAGTAAGGACATGCACCCCTTAATGTACATAAAGAACGACATTAGATTAGCATTCATTATTAATTATAGTCGTGGCCTCATAAGGAATGTGATCATTCAAATCCCACTCCTTGCTATCTTTAACACCAAAGTTAGCAAAGAAATCAGCTAACATATTTCCCTCTCTCAAAATGTGGGAGATATAAACATTATCAAAGGAGTTGATAATTTCAATAGAGTCCTTGACCAAGGCCTCAATAGTCCAAGATGGAGGAGAGGCATTCTTCAAATTATTTATAATGTTTAGGGAGTCACCCTCCAACTAGACCTTCCTATACCATTTTCTTTGAGCCAATTTGAGTCCATGATAGGCTGCAGCCTACATTTGATTGTTAATTGTTATAAGTTATTACTTATAGTTATAATTTATCAACATTCATTAATTTGTAAGAACTGAAAATGGAAATCCTAGCTAGAGCGGGAGCAAGAGAGGGTGGTGGAAAATGTTTTGGGGAGGGTGATGGTGCATATGGTGAAGATGATGGAAGCAGTTGGGTCTGTGGGTTATTTCCATCTACCCCATGTTCTCTTGTTGTGGAGGTGACTTGCTTGAGTGTTAGTGATGGTGCTGATACATATGACCTTGCTAGTGTGGATTATAGCTTGGTTTATGAGGAGGAGTTCTCATGGTGCTCTGATGATGAAGAAATACTCCTTGAAATTCTCTTGGAGGCTCGTTTGAATGCCCATAATAGTGAGGAGCCTGGTCTTTTTGTGGGGAGGAGTGATCAGTTGGATCATGAGGAGGATGTCTCACTTATGGATTTATGGTTGGACGTCTAAAAATCAACCCAAAAAGTCCCCATTTCTATGTTGTATGGTGAGGATTTTGGCCATCTAGTCCAGAATGGGTTGTAAAGCTCTCAAGGGGGGATTTCTACTGCCTAATATTTTTCCTCCTTGAAACCTCTATCTATTCTGTAGATGCCTTTACCCGATCTAATCCATGTTGTTGTTAGGCTTGAGGAGGCTTTTGTGCCTTCCCTATTTCTTGAGGCGGTCTCTTCTTTGGGGTCTCTTTCCTTGGAGCTAACCCCCATTCTTGCTAGTCTTGGTCCTCTTCGGAATGGGTTGCTGAAAAATGGTATTTTGGGGATTTATGAGGATCCTTAGCCTTGTTGTTTGAAAATTGATCTTCTTGTCCCTTATTTTTTGGCAAGTATTTTCTTCATTAGAAATTTGGTTTGCAAGCTTTAATGTTAGTGAGATTAACGTGCTACCTATTTGGTTGTCGTCTTGAGCTCCCTTTGGTAGTTTGGGATGAAGGTATTATTCAAGATATTTCTAATATTGTTGGTCAATTTATTACCCTAGATAATGTCACTAAATCTAGATCCAAATTTTTCTTTATGCTAGATTTTGTGTTTTGGTTAAGCCTAGTTTTGAGTTACCCAAAAATGTGAAACTTTGCTCCAAACTTGGGGTTTGGGATAAGAACTGCATTATGAATCTTCTCGGGTACTGCAATCCACTACACAGTGTCCTCAACCTTGTAATTTTCCTAATTTCCCCTCTACTATTAAGGGGATTGATAATTTTTTTATTGAACATTCCCTCTTCAAAAAGGTTGTTGTTTCTTAAAAGATTAAGAGAAATCTCGATGATATGATTGGAAGCCCATTGGATCCTAACATTGTGTGATGTTTTCAATCTTGCTCAACTCCTACTTTGAGGCTAATGTTGAAGTTTGGGTTCAAACCTCCTTGATTTTTTTTTGTTAGTTTTTGGTCTTACCAAAACTTGTTTCCAGTTCCTTGCTTTAGTCAAAAGCTTTGTTAGTATTGTTGTTCTCCTTACTATTTTGGAGGATTATCTTTTTTGTTGTTTCTCCTTGTCTCACCACTAGTGAGATTTTTTTTTAAAGTTTACTTTTCTAGTTGTTTTGTAACGTGTATGGGCCCTTTCCATTTTTACCTTAATCAAAACACATTAATTTGTAGATATAATATTCACTTGTAGCATTAAATCTGTAGTAGTAGTTTGTTATTTAGTGAATGAGATTTTTTGTATGCTTCATTCAAATGATTTCCCTTTCAATTTAGTAAGTTTGATTAATATGCTTAGAAGTAATTATTGATAAGTTGATAGATACTTGCAGATTTATGTGATTATTGATAAAATATGATGAATTATGTTGATTATTGTGAAAAAGTACCTTGTGTAGAAAACTAATCTGACATTTAGTAAGAAGGAAGCAGTAAATCATAATCAATCTAGACTTTTGCTAACCTATAGCCACAATAGTTGATGACTAGTAGTCAAAGGATCATGAATATACAACAAAAGGGAGTGATGTTAGTGTAATTAATTAATTAATTATTACACTAGCATAAGTTAACTTAGGTCTTGCATTTAATTAATTAAGTCCTAGGTTGCATTATTAAATAAATCATTTAATAAATGGGATAATATTTCCTTCCTTGTTTGGTGGGATAAGATTCCTTCTAGAAGATGAGTTGTCCTTCTAGAAATTATCTCAACATTTAATAATCATCTAGATAGGGTTCACATGTTGTCACATGTTGTTAGATCAAGACACATGTCAACATCTCATGCATCTTAGGTTTTCTTTCTTGCCTATATAATCAGGCATCTTGTTCATTTGCAACATATCCAATATCAATATCAATTAATCATATCAATAGAATCTCTATTGTGCATACCTAGTTGTAACACTTTCTTTGTGGTTGATCATCTTTCCTGGCTCAAAGGTCCTCCATTGAAGATTACAGCTTCAAGGACTGTGCATCCATAATCTCAACATGGTATCAGAGCTTATCCAGTGAAATGTCAACCCTTGATCAAGAAAGTTGGTGTGCGAGATTCTCCACAGGCTGGAGGTTTCCATTGAAGGCTACTTGTTTCCACCCGGGGACCAAGCTGATTTTTGAAGTAGATAGAGTCAAATTTGAGCTCGCCATTGTCTTCAGAAGGTCTCAAAACCCTAGGATCACCTGCCCATTCATCAAAATTGGATACATCATCCCAGGAGCTTCAGAGGTATTTTTAGGGTTTGCAAAATCAATTTGCAGCAAAAAATCATCCCAGTCAATTGTCCTCTAAGGAAATTTTTTTTATATGCAGGCCATTTTGTTTTTTCAAAAAAATTTGGGCATTTATCTATATATTCTTTGGCAAAAAATATTTTAGGTTTCTGCTATAGTTTGCAAAAAAATTAAAAAAATATTTGGGGTGACTGGTATTTTTTTCCTGTCGGCATTGTATTTTATCTCTATCGGCATTCAGGGTTGATAATTTTTTCTTGACAGACTATAGTCTATTGGCATCAACATTTATTTATTTTTTGAATTGTCGACCATAGGAAATATTCAAAAAATTTGTTGTGTCGGCATCTATTATCTACAAATATATGTCTGTCGGCCATTTTTTAATATTTGTTACAGAGGGTACATTATCGGCCGCATGGTGGCATTTATTTGTTTGCAAGGCCCGCCAACCGGCTGTCACATCCGGCCGTGCCTTCTCCACCGCCAGCTCTATCAACTCCCACCGATCACTTTCCTTCGCCGGAGTTTGTTTCTCAGCCGAGCTCTTGCCGACCGTCGCTTTCACTGATGGAGTTTAGCTCCCGACCCACCGACGAACCTCTCGCCGACTGCCCAGGATACTCTATCGGTGCCGGTGGTTATCCACCACCGGCGGTGCACTACTCCACCAGCGGCGTCGCCTTGGCACTGTCCAGCTCTGCCTAGTCACCGCTTCGCCCAACGACGTGTTTTTTTTCCATAGCCCGCGACACGGTCATATCAACGACCAAGTCCTAGTGCCCGGGGGCCACATTCTTGACCCTGATTAGCCTGCAGATCACCTAATATAGGCATTTTTTTTGTTTTGTCACAACTTTCACCCAGGATATCAAAATTTGGCAAACAATATACCATCAGAAAGGTCTTTCTATCTACTTTGTAGTGGTCACATTAGTTCTACAAAATTTTGCTTGCAAAAAATTATACATCCAAATGAAGGCAAAACCCTAATCTCGACATAAAGGCTCATAACTTTGCAACCGCTCATCAGATTTCAGTGATTCTAGCGGCATCAGGAAGGTGATTTAGAGATTTTTTTCATTAGTCTAACCTCTTGATCAGTTTCAGCTCCAAGTACTCTTGCATGATATTTTTTTCAATTTGGTGAATTTGATCAATAACCTAGTTATTCTGAAGCTTGGGAAAATATTTTTTGGTCCGGGTTGCATCACTTCAATTATACATCATATTTGGAAGTCTTTATTTGCTATTGAAGGCCATTTTTCTTTGTATTTTTTGGAGAAATTTCATTATGGGACTTGCATATTATTCTCCTTTGACTATGTTGCACAAGGGTAACTATTCACAATGGCGAGATGGGATCAGCCACCATCTTTATTCACTTGATTTGTTGCCTCATCTGTATGGTATAGTTCCCCATCCAAATGAAGGACTTTAGGAATTTGCTTGGAGTTGTTGTAGATACACTGTTTTGGAGATCATTGAGATCCAAGTTGATTCTAATGTTTTGAATTCTATTGATCATTATGATTGTCCTCACATTCTTTGGACCAAGCTTTGGGAGATCTATGGAGATTCAACCACTCCACCATTCCTCGATGGTCATGACTCAGAATATCATTCTTCAGATCAAGTTCCCTATGATGATATTGTTGTACAGGAGGTTGATTGCCTTGATCTTTCTGAAGAGGCTGAAAAGGTTCCTTCAGGTGCTTCTTCTTCATCAGAGATAGTTGGTATCCCTTCACATTCAGTGATTCCTTGTCCAGAGTCATTGATTAAGGCTTCCACCATCATCATCCATCCGGACACATTCAATTTTTCAGACTTGGCATCACAGGATGGCTTTGCTTCAGGCATCATTGAATTGGCTACTTCTACAGGTTTGGAGAACATTCTTGAGGGGATATCACTCCTCTATTCAAAGATTTCATATCTGAGACTTCTTTACTATCATTCCATTTAGGATTTGAGGTTTCTTCAACATCTACCATTGGATTTGCTTCAGATTTCTTTCAGTGGTTTTGAGGACACTTCATTCAGGGGGGGCTATCAAGTCTCCATCATATTCATTCCATCTTTGTCTTTGGATATTGTTCAGCATTAGTTTCTACATCGTCCTGATTTGTCACCCTCTTCATTGATTGTGGTATCTTCATCATCAAGCAAGGAGACATTTGAGCAAAGTTCAAAGACACCATTGACATCCACCTTCATCCTTCCTTCCTTCAATTCCTATCTAGAATGGGAAGCATCTCTACACTTGCATTTGGTTATGTTTCTTCCAAAAGGGAGACAAGTTGTTTGTCGGCATTGGATCTTGTTTTGTTTTCAAACACTTACCTTTCTTGCAGGTGATCACATATTTTGGGGGTGCTATTTAGTCTCTCTATTGTATCCATGTGACGAATGGTGTACTTGGGGGGTATTTGGGAGTCCTCCATCCTTCCCATCCTATCTCACATTTTTCTACATTTTCATCTCCTTTTTGGAGAGGGGTTTTGTTCCCACTGATTTTTCCCCTTTTCTCTGGTTGTGGGAGATTTTTTGCATCTTCATGTACATTGGTACCTAACATGGCTTCGTAGCCGGGACCCATCATCATCTTTGCATAATCATTGCATCTTCCTCCCTAAGTTGAACTTATGGGGGGGTGTTAGTGTAATTAATTAATTAATTAATTATTACACTAGCATAACTTAACTTAGGTCTTGCATTTAATTAATTAAGTCCTAGGTTGCATTATTAAATAAATCATTTAATAAATGGGATAATATTCCCTTCCTTGTTTGGTGGGATAAGATTCCTTCTAGAAGATGAGTTGTCCTTCTAGAACTTATCTCAACATTTAATAATCATCTAGATAGGGTTCACATGTTGTCACATGTTGTTAGATCAAGACACATGTCAACATCTCATGCATCTTAGGTTTTCTTTCTTGCCTATATAATCAAGCATCTTATTCATTTGTAACATATCCAATATCAATATCAATTAATCATATCAATAGAATCTCTATTTTGCATGCCTAGTTACAACACTTTCTTTGTGGTTGATCATCTTTCCTGGCTCAAAGGTCCTCATTGAAGACTGCAACTTCAAGGACTGTGATCCATAATCTCAACAAGTGGCACTTGTAGTTGAGTTAGCTATGAGCCATTGGAAAATTTAAATCTCTCTACCACTAGTTGGACTTTACCATAAGTATGTAGACTCTTTTGCTCATAATCAATACATTTTCCACTTATTTATGTATGCCTATGAAATTAGTTTTCTTCTCTTTGTTAGTAGAATTGTATTCGGACTTTATTTCTAAATTTCCTTTTATGTCTAAATACTATATAAACATCCTCTTGCTACTTGATAGGAATGATTTGACAAGTTGTATTTAGGAGTCCTAGTTATTTAGAGTTAGTTTATTATATATTAAAAAAGTCTGCAAACTGAAGCACCATTAATCTTGCTTTAAACAATTGTATCTTCTCTTTTGAATAGCAAGCAAGTGTGAATCTTATATTTGAAATATTGAATCAAATGAAGAGTTGAGTAGATGATTATCCTATGAATTAAGTGTTGATACCCAATAAAGGGCCCACTCGAGGTATGTTTCCACTCTATTTTTGGAATTATTAATTAGTTTCTCTTTTTGCATTTAATTGTTAATTGTTATAAGTTATTACATGTAGTTATAGCTAATCAATATTCATTAATTTTTAGATATAATGCTCACCTGTAGCATTAAACCTATAGCAATAGTTTGTTATTTAGTGAATGAGAATTCTATATGTTTCTTTAAAATTATTTTTCGTTTCAGTTTAGTAAGTTTGATTAACATGCTTAGCTTCATAGGAACCCTTAGAAATTTCGAGCTGTACATATAGTACCAACATCATCTCATAAATATGTCCCTAGTTGAATATAAACTCTTATTGCTAATGGTTGCTTAATAAAGAATAAATCAATTCATTGAGTAGAAGTGCATGACTTAGCTACTCCATGTCATTGGATAGTAAGAGAAAGCAAACAACTCTTTTATTCACAAAGATGGAGTATAGAAATGCAATAGAAGTAATAAAAGAATTAATGTGATTTAAGAGCTTATTGGATGAACTTAGTATGGGTATTACTTAAAGTACCATCTTTTCATGTGATAGTCCTACTTATATTGATCTTTATAAAAAACTTTGTTTCATATTAAATGACAAAGCACATTGAATTTCATGTGAACTTCATATGATTTTTTCAATGGTAATATTACTCTTCAATTTTATCAAATTGATGACCAATTGATATATATTTTGAGAAAACCTTTGTAGCAGATCAATTTTTTAATTCAAAATAATGTTAGGCTTCAAGGGGTTTCCGTTGAGGGGGAGTGTGTATAAACAATAGTACCTTCTATTGGTTAATATTGAATTATAGATAAGATCTATGTGCATTAAGTAATATTTATCTTTGTATTTCTTCTTCACTTGTAAAACAATCTATTATAAGATGTATGAACATTATGTAAGGAACCTAGGAGGGCTATTTTGAGAAGGCCTAGAATTTAATAAGAAAATTTATAATACCTCACATATAATTTCTTCTAGAAAGATTGTGTAAGATTTTTTAATTAATGTTTCACTCACCCCTTGTGATGCATCATTAGGAAGAAGAATGTATAGATTAGATTGCATAACTACTTGTTTAAAGAGAGAGATGGAAGGGAAAATTAGACACCAAGTCACCTAAAGAGATCCACTAAACAAAAAATAAGTAAATGGACCCTAGAAATAATTAATGCAATGGGAAAAACTAAAGTCAAAATTTCACCAAAATAACATTTAAGTAAAACCCTAATTGATTAACACAAAAGACTGTAAAGAAAACCAATTGTCACATTAAAAAATTATTAAGATCTAAAAACAATTATCATATATAAAATTTAACATGATATTGCTAATATCCTACTAATTTTTTATGTGAACTATTTTTTTTCTTTAGGGCTTTTTATGCCAATTGGTTAGGGTTTTGCTTAAATTTTTCCATTGCATTATTCTTTACGGGGTCTCTTTATTTTTTATTGTTTAGTGGGTCCCTTTAGGTGCCTTGGTCTCTACTCTATTCTTCGCTCTCTCTTTTCGAACAACTAATTATGTAATTTAATTCATACATTCTTCCTCTTCTTGATCATGGATCATAAAGTGTTATCTAAAATGTTGATTCAAAAAGAGCTGACACATTTTTTTCCAAAAGAACTTCAATGTAATTATACTAGATTGGAGAAATATAATGTCCCTAGAGGTCATCCAAAAATAATGAGTCCCAAACTTGGGACATCAAATTTTTAATCTCGGATGCAAGTAAAAACTTAAAGATACCTTTGTTCTAAGGTTTGCCAAAAAGTACCTTTGTTTGAAGGTGGAACTTCATTCGAAGGTTGAAAATGTAAAAAAACCTTCAAACAAAGGTAATTCCCAAAAATAGAAAAAAAGACCTTAAAACAAAGGTCCTTTTTATTCCTTTTCTAGAAATTTCTAGAAAAGGAATAAAAAGGGACCTTTGCTCAAATGTCCCTTTTTCTATTTTTGGAAATTGTCTTCATTCATTTGAAGGATTTTTACATCTTTTTTGTGGGAATGACATACCTTCAAATGAAGGTCCTTGAGTACCTTCAAACGAAGGCAACTTCATTCAAAGGACATTCAAATCAAAGGAAGGTAATGTAACACCCCACCACGAAACCTTAGAGGACAACACACTAACACGCCTAGAGTGAGACAATTTTAAAAAAAAAATGCTATATCCACACAATTACAAAAGAAACGTTAACACAATTCTAACTTAAGACCTCTAATGTCTATGACTACGCTACTTAATTCCCATAAGCTAAACGAGCAAGAACTGAAAGTCATCACATTAATTAGATTCCATATTCAATAAGAAAGTACGTTTAACCATCACATTTACAAGATCAATTACTATGAGGTAACTATTACATGATCAATAATATAATAACATCAAAGATCATAAAATTGTCAACAACATTCATTACATTCCCATTGTAACAAAGAGTTTACATATAGTTACAATAATTACATCATTACATTTATACATCAGAACGACAATGTCTCCTCATAAACAAGTGAGGAGAGTACAACAGGAGAATAATACATGATACAATTGAACTGCAGAACAATACAATACATGGAGATACTCCACATGAACTGGTACAGTGCAAAAGTATTCAAAATAGGAGAATTCACCATGAACACGAACAAGTGAGGGAACCCAATGGAGTGCATAGCACATTTGACCCAACCATGTGGAACCCTAAGGTCCACCCCCTTGCTAGGAGATAGCATTAAGGTCCCACCACAAAAGCCAAGAGATAGATGACAACACAAAGACTAACATAACTCCAATGTACAAACACAGTGCAACAACACATGACAATAACTCCACTTCTAGAGGCTCACAACACCAAGGGAAATAAGAGACAAGGGAATACTAGGTGGGCGGGCGCATGAAGTTGGGTTACACTTTTGTTGCCAACTTCAAAAAAAGATTGAAAATGACATAACGTGAGCACATTATAATGCACTCATGTTATGTCATTTTAAAAGCAAAAAAAAAAGTGAAATCTATTCATTTTCTCTTTTCTGTTTTTCTTCTCTGCCCATGGCCAAAAAACCTTCATTTTCGCGTTTGCGTTCTAGGAGGAGGCATTTTACAAAATTCATCAACAATAGTTTCTTTTCCTTTGTAAAGATGGCACCACGATGACGAAGAGCTACATGAGGTAAGTATTGTTTGTTATTTGTTTTGAATTTCTTAGTTTCAAGTTGATTTTGTTTGTTTTAGGTTAGATTTGATTTTTTTTAAAATTTGTAGGAGATCCAAATAATCCTATAAATCCTGAAAATCCTCAACAAGAAGAATAGGAAAATCTTCCTCAACAAAATCAACCTCCCCGACCAATCACTCAACACCCTCTTGACACTCAATAAAATTTGAGTGAAATTGAAAACAACAAAAAAAAAATTGAGGATCGTATTAGTAGGTTGAGTGATCCAAATGCTTCAACTGCAGAAAGAATGGCACTAGCAAATTCAATGAAAGAGATATTAAAAAATGTAGATTCAATAACCCAATAAATAACGGGATGGCAAGATAGGAGGCAGGAAGCTAGGGCATATTATGCAGATAAACTATCATATAAACAAGTAAAAGATTTAAAAATTACTAAAGGTGATTTGTGCTCTCTATTCACTGACCCTAGAACAAATAAAAATCTTAGCCTTAATGCGAAGAGGTTTCCTATTCATTGGTACCACCACCAAGAGATTAGGAACCATTTTTATGATAGGTGGTACTTGGTCTTTGATTACCCACCATGCAACAATTGTGAAGTCCCCCAATATTTTCTTAGGAAAATATACAGTGAGTTCATATTGAACCAAATCCCAAATTATTTTGATATGAGGGATTTCTAGGGGAGAGGTGGGGGGTCGACTCAGGATAGGCCTGGTGCACAGCTAGATCCTATGCAACAAGGGAGACGACCTCTCGCTAGGCCGCCTTGTGAGCACATTGTTATGCCTGCCATTGTGAAGGAGAGTGTCGACGTAGAGACATTGCAGGTGATCAACACTTTGAACCGGAGTGTCATCCATCATACTATCCCTATTGTACAACGCCATCCAGGGGAGTCTTCGGGTGGTGGCCTTCGAACCCATGTGTGTCAATCTTACGGGGCGACTTGTTCATATGACCCCACTAAAACTTAGGAGGCTACTACACAGGATCCATATGTTGCTGTGGGGATGGAGAGGACAACTGACATTTTGCATCGTGCATATGGCATTGATAGTCAGGTAAAAGTCAGCATATTCATTGAATTTAATTTATTAAATTTTGATTCTGAAATGCATGATTAACTAATTTAGTTTTATTATTTTAATAAAATTGTAGGGTCACAGTGTTGAGACTAGATATCCTCCACCTACTTATTTCTGCAGTACACCTATAGTGGGGTATGTAACTAGTAAACAATTATAAATTTATTACATGTTAATAGCATTTTTTTACGAATGGTATTTTAATACATGGGATTTTGGATGTTGAACAGGCTAATATTGGCAGTTTCAAGCAAACACCTCCTAGTGCCAGTGGATTCACTCAAACATACACAAAGGTAATAGAATAAAGAGAACTTAACTAATGAATTCCACTTAATATATTTGTGTAGTTTATATTCATATTGTTGGTTATGTTGCATTACACATCATTCAAACTCAAAGCATTATGTCAAATTCCATAACTAATAACTAGATGTTGATAGATGACAAAATTTCAACTGTACAATATAGTTGTTTAGAAAGTCAACATAAGCAACACAATGTAATTACTTCACATGGAGGCAAGTGCTTGCAAAGGTGCACCACCACGACAAACTATCGATGCTTGGAAAAATCTATGAAACCATAATAGTAAGCAATAGCATAGACAAGGCAGTTAGTGATGCAAAGCATCATATCAAAACACTCAATCATCAGGGTACATCTGATGTAGAGCATCCAACAAACACCATCAACATAATTTCTTCAAGGGATTTCAATCCCAAATATAATTAGGAGAAGATCAAATATAATTTCATCAGAAATCTACTTTTCATTCAACCAAAATCCACTCAAATTCTCTTAGCCATTCCATAGGCCATCATTCATCATTCCACTAATTAGTATTCCAATTGACTCATTCAAAGAAAAAACCATATTAAAGAAAACTTTGACTTAATCAATTAGATTCACATCATTCTCAACCACCATAAAAACAACATAAACCTGATTATTGACACTTGAACAATTCATCCTTTCATTTATTCACCAAGGCAACAAATCAACTAAACCATACCTCACTATTATCAGTCCATTATCAACCATTGTACTCACCATATTTTGACTGCAGTAGTCTATTTACAGGTTACAAACTCCTGCTACAATAGAATCTTGATTATCATCTTGTAGTTAATCACCAATTTGCTCAAAAGGCTTCATAATACTCACCCATCCAACCATCAAAGTCACCAAACTTGTTTTATACAACTTAACCAAATTTAGTAACATCAATCATATCATTAGTTTGATAGTAACCAAGCACTCAATATCATCCTTTCCATTGTTTAAACAAACATCTTTGTTTTGATTAGACAATATCATATTCCTCTAGTAGGTTTGTCAACCATTGAATTAGGTAGTTACATTCCTATCTCAAAGCTTATTACAAAAATAAATGCACATTTAGAAACACTTTCCAGCATATCACAACATATCAAAGTTCTTAGACATTTGACATAAAGAAAATCATAAGATTTCAGACCATCCTCTGAAGAAAGGTTAGTAGATTAGGCTTGTTTTACAAAGTAGACCCCTTCAAAACCATTCCAAATCACTCAAAACCTCAAAAAAGTCTTCAAGCATGTCTTATAACTCAAAATTTCACCATTTATAGGGATTGAAAACCATGAAAATGTTTAGATCCAACAAACCCCCGTTTATAGGGTGTAAAAGCGCAAATCAAGGAGGGTTTTGTGAAAAATACTCTTGCAAACCTCTATTTCTCTGGCCACCACCTGGAACATGATTGTTTATGTCTGCCAAGACCTTCTACATCATTTCCAAGCCTCTGCAAGCTTTATTTATTCATGACCGATGACTGTAGCATCACTTTGTGTAGGAAAATCCTTTATTTTCCAGTGTAGCAGCAACTCCATCAGGGTATTCTTGCTTTTCCCCGCACTGTCAATCATCAATGGTCTTCTACATGTAATTAAATTTAATTAATTTAATTATATTGTTCAGTCATTTTATTCTCCCACCATAATTGAATAAATTTATTTTATTTAATTATTTCACATGTCTACTTGATTAATTAAATAAATACATTTTATTTATTTAAATTAATTATCATCTTTTGACTTTAATTAAATATTTTTAATTAAATTTAAATATTTATTTTCTTCTATTTAAAACTTTCTCCTAATTAATTAAATATTTTATTTAATTAATTTCATACACGTCATTTCTTCGAATTTAATTAAATATTTTATTTAATTAAAGATCTATTTTCTTCAAATCATAATTAAATATTTCATTTAATTATGAAATCTTCTGATTTCCTCATAAATCTTAATTAAATATTTATTTAATTAAGAAAAATCTACATGCACCCATAAATAAATAAATGAATTTGATAATTCATTATTTATCTTCTCAATATCTTTCCATTATCTTCTAAAAAAGATGATTTTGTTAATCATCTCATCTTATCTCTTCCACGAAAATGGAAAAATCTTGCTTTATTCATTTTCTTCTATTTTTCTCTCCAGTCTCATCCATCTTCGACCACTCGATCTGTCAGGAATTATCACAGTCGTTGATCAACTCAGCCAATCAAAATCCTTGAAAACCTCTATAAGTACATGTGCAAATCAAAGCATTGGTTGTGTGCGGACAGACAGACATACACACACAATTACACTTATGCACTTGCATCTTTAGCATTCTAGCAATAATCTTATCATAGCATAGTATACTCTTGCATATTAGTCTAGTATGCATTTTAGTTTAAATCTCATTCTCTAGTAGTCCATTTTGTTGAGCTTGGCATACGAAATCTGAAAGCAACTTGAATCAAACGAAACACTAGAGATAGAGAACAATAAAATGAATTTGAGGAAGCTACACTGAGAGTTTGTTTATTTTTCTTTAAGCTTCTTTGATATAAGGGTGCCTTTATAATAGTGGTTTACAATTTATATGAGGAAGGAAATTTCGGTTTTTTCCTTTTCCTCAAAATCAAGGGGTTCGACCGAACCTCACTAATGGTTCAATTGAACCCCTTGTTCGCCCGAACCCCAAAACCTAATGGGAAAAAACCTTATTTTAATGGGTTCGGTCGAACTTGGGTTCGACTGAACCCCTTTGCATATGACAAAAAAACCAAAATCTCTCATTTCAACTATCACTTTCTAAAATTTCTAGTGCTTTCCCTGCGTGCGGCGAACCGAGACCGTGACGGTGAGTGAACTCATTTCTTCTTTCCGGCGAACACAACTTCAACTTGGTCTCTCTTTAGAAGTTTTTAAAATGTTTTCAAATTTGTTGAATTCAAATTGGATTTTTTTGGAAGTTTTTAAGATGTTTTCAAATTTGTTGAATTCAAATTGGATTTTCTTCTCCATTTGCATACATTTTTATGTTCTATGTGTAAATCAAATATGCCTTCCCATTTCAACAATCAAAGCTATGGATACCTTGCTCCTAAATGGAAAGACCAAGTGAAACATATATAAGAACTTAATAGCATATGGAAACAAACAATATAAAATTATGAAGTTCAAATAGAACCACAAATTGTATCATTTGTAACATTAAAAATGTCCATATTAACCTATCAAGAGATAAATATGCAAAATAGATTTAATTTTAGTTACAAGAAAAATGTATAAATTGTAAATTTATAACATAATTATGTACATGGGAAAATCCTCTTTGAAGAAAAATCCCACAACCAAAAACATGAACCAATTATATTATTTGATAATAATATCATTTACAATAAAATATTCATGTGCATACCCTTATAGTAGTATCATCAACATGTGATTCATATGGAATAATTTCTATTAGCATGATGATACCTATAAAATCATTATGCTTTCTCCATCTAACCTTATAGTGTAACTTCTCCTTCCATTACCATGTCATTAC
>VDFB02096108.1:79415-102567 GCA_007258455.2 Sequoia sempervirens | reverse complement strand
TATCATTATAATTATATATAAATTTGGACAGTCTATCAAAAATATCTCCTTTTATCTGATACAATCTTCTTAAAATTTTGATTGTATTCTACAGCAAAAATCTCTAAATACGGTCATATGGCCATCAAATTTAAAAAGAATATAATTAATATTTATATTAATATTAAAAATTAGTTTTTAAAACCAGGTGTTCGACCAAACATCTTTAGAATGTTTGGTTGAACCATTTTAAAATACATTTTTTTATTCTATGTTATGTGGGTTCGGTCGAACAGGGGTTCGACCGAACATTATTTTTTTGTTCGACCGAACCCACATTTTTTCAGCCTTCCCCCTAAGGCACCAAAATTGCTCAGAATTTTGCACTTCAAAGCTCGATTTGAGAATGAAAATGGAGGAGATCTCAGAAACCCAACTAGTATCAGGTTCCCCTCAAAACAAGCTGTTAGAGCCTTTTTGGTTGTCTTTCAGGTTCTAGTCATGTGCCCTTTTTTTTCATTGCAAATCCTTGGCTTGTGAGTCTTATCTTTCATTTTAGCATGTGGGTTAAATGGGCTCCCATAAGGGTTGAGCCCAGCGTGTTAGTTTTCATCTCTCCAGTGGGGCAGCTTGTGTTAGGGTTTTTCCTAGCTTTTCTTTTCCCCGTTTTTGGGCTTTTAGCTTGGTTCCCCTTTCTCTTTTGCTTGCCTTGGCTTTTCTTTTATTTTATCGGAGGCAGAATGGATGCTTGAATAGAACTAAAACATTTCCAAATTCTGAAGTTCTGGTTCCTGTTCACGCATCTGTCCCGGTTCCGATTCCACGTGATTGGGGTTTCTTTTCCTTTCTGCCCTGCGTTGGTCACTGGTCGTTTTCCTCTCCGCATTCTTTGATTTGTTTTTTTTTTCTTTTGTTTCCTTTGGTGGAGGTGGGATCGGAATGGATACCAGTTTCAGAACCTTGCTCGTGTTTCACTTTTTGGTTTTCTTCCGGCCCCAGCTCCGCTTGCGCCGATTTTCCTTTTTGTCTCTGCCCCCGCAGCTTTTGGTTTTGTTTTGGTTCCAGTTCCGTATTTTCTATCTTTTGTGAAGGGGGGAGCAGGATCATTTTGGGTCTGCAGCTTCCTTTTCTTCTGGCCGCTTGTTCTTTTTTTGGTGACCTGTCCACCCGGTTCATTTTCACTTAAGTGGTTCCCCCGAGCCCCTTTTTTCATTCGTTACCGACCCCTTGCTACCGTTTTCACCAGCCCCGCACTGTTTTCACTGAGACCTTTGGTGCTCGAGATTACCTCCTGGCGACCCCAGCTTGTCTCCCCAAAATCTTTGTCGGCCTATGTTGGTTGAGGTTGGGGAGATGTTTCCCCGACTTCTTTGTGTCTCACCGATGGGCTTTTCCCATCGATGTGTTGGTGTCCGCTCGGGGCTAGGTCTTCTTGACTCCCCTTGGTCTCCCCAAGATCCTTTTGGCCACCCCCCATTGTGCGTTTTTGCTTGCATAAGTCTGAGTTTCCTATCGGCAAGACTTATCATTTGTCACAACGACTGGAATTTATTTACAGGTGGTTGTCGGTGAGACCGTGCTTTTCGTTTCGACAATCGAGTAGGGGTTCTATTGGCAAAGGATTGAGGCATTGATATATGTCATAGCGAATTTTTTGAGTCTTGCTGACGGTATCTTGTGATTTTCTTTCGGCGTGGGTTATACCTTTCGCAGGAGGTCTTGGCGAATACAATTTGTTACACCGACCAAAAACATAAAGGTAATATCTTTGGTAAGAGCTAGGGTTTTCAGCGAGATGTCTCGGCGAGTGACCTTTGGTCTCACTAATGGAACATGGGGGTCTTCGTCGGCATAAGCTTTGAGTTGTCTCAGCGACACACAAGTGAATGAAGACTTTCGAAAAGATGTGGTGTGCTCTGCAGGAGGTCTTCCCGATATCTAATTGTTATAGCAATGCATAAAAGGAAAAAGGTTTTAGTCGGCGCGAGATCATTATTGTCTTGGTGATCTATTGTGAGCTTAGAATGTTTTGGAAAAACATGGGACAGTCTTTGTGGTGTCTCCCCAAAAGTGTTATGTCTTGGCGACACGGGATGAAAGGATGTCTTTCGGTATAACGAAGCATCATCTACGAGATGTCTCGCCAACATTGTGATCTCTTTCCGACTATGATGTGTGTTCGGTCTAGCATCCATTCTTCAGCCGGATGTCTCCGCGACTTCCTTTTGTCTCCCTGACCCCGGTGTCCTTTCGATGTGGCGTATTTTCCTCGCCATGATCTCTTGCCGACACGACCATCTCTCCGCGACTTCTCTGCCCTTGCCCCCCAAGCAGCTTAAAGGCCGCAAATGTGCATGTGCCAAATGTGAATGGTGATGTTTTAATCAGAACGATACAGGTGCTCGATGGTTATCAATGGCCAAATGTCAGGTATGCCATGCAGAGGACCACATAGATCAATGGCCCGCGGTGGCCGATGATAGAGATCAAGGGCTCTCGTTCGGCTCGCCGATACAAAGTGATCGATCAATACATCCTACGAGGAATGCGATGGCCATCCGATCTTGGGTGATCGACGGTTGAGTTTCAAACTAAACCATAGTCAGGGTTTGTTTTTGAGGGTGCACATGAAAATCTAAAGCTTGGAGCATTCATGGTGATAGAGAGTTGGTCGCTGGCTCCGCCGAGCTAGCATTCATGGCGACGTGACTCTGGGACAAGGACGACATGGCTCGAGTTCTGGGACAAGGACGGCATGGCTCGAGTGTGGTCACATGGATTTGGTAGCAGATTTGGTGCAAGTTGATTGATCTTTGTTCGTGCGGGAATGCCTCTCCTGATAGATATCCGACCAGAGGCATTTATGTGACCAGAGAAGTTGTTGAAGGTCACTGCGAGGGTTTTGATTGGTCATGATGCAGTTGGGGTCTGACATGGCGTGTTGATGTGGCTTTGAGCTGGATGGTGATCCTTGGACTATTTAAAAGGAATTTATGAATCATTTGTAAGGGCCTTGGGCCAGGAATTAGAACAAATTCTGAAGGAAAGAGTACTAAGTTACAGTGTCAAATTATTGTCAGAATTTGAGGTCTAGGTTTTGTAGTCTGTAAATTGTGAGGTATTAGACACATGTATGAATCTGAATGTATAGATTGAGGTCTTTAAGTCTCTCCTTTGTATTGTGCATATGGATTGTTAATGAAAGTTGATCAAGGATCATTTCATTAACCATTTTAATGTAATGTTTTTCTATCTGTTCTGGTTGTTGCTCTTATTCAAGGAATAAGTTAAATGCTTTAATCATATCAGAGATTCACATGTATGATAGGAGGATTTGATAAGTAGTCTTTAAGATCTGATCACTAGCTATGGGATTAATAAGGTTAGTTTCACATAGACTTTAATGTCTAGAGTAATGGTTCCTTCTATTTGCAGGTTATTGTGACTCCTAGCCCAAGAATAATGGCACTAATATGATATTTGCTATATGTCTTTAGGGTTCTAGTCTCCTTGCTCAAGATCAATCATTTTATTTAATCAAACTTGTCTGATGTCTTGCCCTACCTCCTGGTTGCTGCAAGTATTGTGTTACTGAGAATCTAGCCCTATTTGATGTTCTCAACACTTGGCATTAGGAGTCATCTGCTATAAAAAGCAATGTCCAGTCTTGTTTAAGGCATTGTGTGGGTATACCCGCCCTGGTTCTGCAGAGCCTAAAGTGTAGAAGATCTTTTGATCTTGTCAGTTGGTCTAGGTCCTCTGAGCTGCCCTTGATTGGAGTTGGCTACTCCATTTGTAGAATAGGAGACCAACCTGGTTTACAAGAAAAACAACCAACACGAGCTATCCAACGAATATAATTTTAATATGTTTTGATTATATTATCTATCTATTTTTTAAGTTTTATTAAATATAGGTTTTTCACCGAAAACAAAACTCTCTGTTCTGTACAAGTGGAAAAATAGAAGATTATGAATTTTTTTTTTTAAAATATGAGTGCACTAGATATTGGAGTCCTTGATTCAACAAAAAAAAGAAAAGAATTTCGATACATACAGTAAAAGTTATGCGTTATACGGTCGTGTTATGTCTGAATTATAATTGATTTGACTTTGAAACTTGATTAAAGAAAAAATATTCAATCAAAAACTATCTAACCAAGTGGAAGCACTAGATATTGGAGTTACAAATCTAAATTTGAAAGAATTTGAATTTTATCTTTCAAGGAAAAAGAGTTATGCGTTATACGGTGTGAGTCACTTTTTAAAAATGCTATTTTTTGAAAAAAAAACCAATTTTCGCGGGAGATGGAAAAAGAAGTGCAATATGATTCCAAAAAAAATTAAAAAAATATTTTTGGAATCTATAGACAAAATGTGAAAAAACTCTAGTTTGCATCATCTTCAAATTCCTCACGGTTTAATCGCTATAGGTGCATGAATGTGAAGATTTTGTTAAAAAAAAATATCAGTGTCCAGTTTGGCCAAAAATTGTAAACCACTATTGTGGGTGTTACAGAATCGATGTTGTTGTGTATTAATCAAGAGGAACGAGAGTTCCTTAAATAGAATACAAGATATGATGTTTCTAAAAGAAACAATCGTTTACAAAGGACGAAGTTTAGAAAAATCAAGAGATGACCATTAACGTCAAAAATAGAAAGATATTATTCTAATACCCTCGCTTAATGATCATCATTCTAACTACCTAGAGAGAATAGAGAAGGGTACCCCCTTCTTCTTAGAACGTTGCTGCAAAAAAAGACAAGAGTCTGCCACTGACTCTGCCACTTGAGATGAGTCTGCCACCAACCCTCCCAAAAACTGTAGAACTTCTGGAAATAATAACACCTACCGACCAACCTGAAGTTGGAAAACTATCCCTCCTTGTAACCAGAGACATATCGAGAATAGTTGCTATGATTTTGAGGAAAAATTGGCAAACCCTCCAATCTTCTGCAGATGAGCATGACACCCCATAACAGACTTCAAGAAGCCATATGTGCAGATGTTCGCCCCAACTGTGACCAAAAAACTAACTACACCAAACCACGATTTTTGAGGAAAAAATCGCCAAACTCAAGATTACAAATAATTTTTTTTTGAAAAAAAGGTAAAAACCAAAGAGCCCTCCCGAATGACAGAAACCCTGACAGTATATAGGACAAAAACTCTTAATTTTTTAGGACAAAATTATAAACCCTCCCAGAACCCAGAAGATAGATTTGTTTTTCTTTGTATGGGACAAAAAATATTTAAAAACCTAGAACATCAATTTTTGGCTTGAAAAACAAAGGGTTTGGAACCCTGGTTGCCATAACAAAGCTGCACAAAAATTGAGGCATGGAAAACGAAGCACCCAGAAAAATCGGAGACCGACCTAGTTGAGATCTCGAAAAACCCACCAAGAATCTGTAATCAGAAAAAGATTTCACCTTGGAACAAGGAGTCAAAACCCTAGATGAAGCTTCTGGAAACCCTAGCCGCCATGGATGACCAAAATATTACAGAAAAATAGCTCAAATCTGCACGAAATCGAGGCAAATAGAGGATAGAACCCTAGGCGTTGCTGATGAAGGTAAAGACAACTAGTTTCAGCTTAGAAATCATGGAGAAAAATGTAGTCAAGAGACTCCAAATCACGTCGTTGAAAATCACGGGCAAACAAGGATAGAGATTGTGGCCTAAGAAATGCATTTATTGAAAACACAGACTGAAAAAGGCTTTGATGAAATCCCGTCGTGCATCTGAAGAACAAATCATGTGGCTAAGCACTTGCAGAAAATCGTAATGATGCTAGAGAAAACAAACAAAATGTGACTCAGTTCAAGTTGCGGCTCAAAATGTGACCTTTAGATGCAGACTCTAAAAATCCTTTTGAAATCTCTAAAGCACGATTTTCCCAAGAAAAAATGAGATGTGGCCAAACAAATGATCCCATGATTTTATTTTTTTAAAAAACCTTCGATTTTCAGAAGAGCCACACACAGAAATTTTGAAAAAAAATTCAAAATTTTAACACTCACCAGAAAATCTTCAAAAAATTTCTCAAGAAGACTCAAATTTTTAATTCAAAAAAGAACAAAAAATCTTACAAGATTTTTATGAATTAAAAATTTGATTTTGAGCAACTGGCTCTGATACCATGTTATAGAATCGATGTTGTTGTGTATTAATCAAGAGGAACAAGAGTTCCTTATATAGAATACAAGATATGATGTTTCTAAAAGAAACAATCATTTACAAAGGATGAAGTTTAGAAAAATCAAGAGATGACCATTAACGTAAAAAATATAAAGATATTATTCTAATAGTGGGATCACCCATAAGGTTTTATTGAATGTGTTTTGAATTCTTTATAATAGGAATATTTTCATACACACATAAAATGACACCCACCATGGGGCCTATGCCCCGATTTTGACATTTTTTTTGTAGAGCATTCTGACAAGTTTCTGTGTTTCGGAGTTTGGCTTTCGAAAAAATTCAATGTTTTAGCACATCTGATACTTTTTGCAGTGCATATGGGAATTTAATTCTTCTATTTTTGCAGGTATTTCAGCACATCTGGGGACTATTTTGGTGCTTTTGATAGTTAAATTAGCACATCTAAGAGATAGAATAGCGCATATAGTCTCATTACATTTAGAGTTAAATCTGCACTTAATTAAAGTGACACATTTAAGAACTATTTTAGTGCATATAAGAGTTAAGTTAGCGCATTTAAGGTAGATTTTAGAGCATTAGTGTTGCATTATTTATAGATTTAAATTTACGTTTAATTAAAGTGGCACATTTAAGGACTGTTTTAGCGCATTTAGGGTCTATTTCTGTGCATTTAGGGTCTGTTTCTGTGCATATACTGTCTATTTATGTGCATTTGGGTTGTAACACAAAAACAAGATTATGAGTCTGACGCATTCCACAGACAAAATCTTTTCTGGTTTAAAATGAATCAATCTAGGATAGTCACCACACATTGATTATGCAGTTAAAATGAGCCCCATGTCGATTGTGAAGCAATATCTTCACTTAGCTTAAATCATTGTGATTTAGTGCATTAAAATGAATATATTTACTCTGCTTGATTGTGCTTGAAAGTGGTAGGCGACTATGCTCTCACCCTGTGCAAACTAGGTGATCAGAAAGCCAGACCCACTTTATCCCTGTGTAACCCTGATGCAATAACCAAAGTATCCTCTCCCCTTATGCAGTAATGCGATCCTGGGTGTAAGAGAAACGATTATTGCCTCTAGAAATTGGGCCTGCCTGGGGATTTCATCACCCCAACACGACTCAAACTAGTAATGGAGATAAAGCCAAGCTACCCCCAACCAGTATTCAAATGTGAATCTTAAGAGAAAACCTAAGATTACGACTACGGATGTGTCATACAGACCAAGTTGTACTCCCCAAAACCTTGTTGAGCTTAACCTCTTCAAGCTGGAGTGCCTCCTAAATGGAGCTCAATCTTGCACCCCATGTATGGCCACTCGAATAGGGGTCCCGAATTAAACACCATTGTTTAGTAAACCAAAAACCTTCTATTTGCTAGTGCAGCACCGATTAGTGTGAAGGAATCCACACCTTTGCAGTCTGTAGTAGAGGTGATCAATCTGCCATGGGAGTTTCATGGGGATTGGAAGCTTGGTTGGCCTAAGAGAGTACATTGTAAGTGGGAGCCCGTGCAGCCAAGCTTTTGAATTCACACACTACCGATATGCAGTTAGGGAAACTCGTGTGGAATCTAGCGGATATTTTCCTAGATTTACCATAGGATGTGCTTACTTTATCTGTGTTTGGTTACACTCCATTTAATTCAAAGTGTTTGTTGTGTTTTCATTCACATTAATTCAGATAAAAGATTGTCCAAAATGAACATGAAAAATAGCAACTGAAATCATTCAAAAATAGTTCGTATCTTTGGTCCAGTAAACATTTTGATATTTCCCTCATGCTTAGAGAGTGGAAATCAACAAAATTTGTCAAGAAATTAGTTTCCACTAGGATCAAGAAACCCAAGAAACATTTAGGGTACAAGAAAACATTGCAAATAATAAAAGTTTTGTACAAAAGTTGACATGTCTTGCTTCATTACCACGAATTTCTTCATAGATACCAAAACTTTGTTAGGGGATTCACTGACGAGTATGCTATAGAGCCTTTGGATTCTTGAGCTTATTA
This sequence comes from Sequoia sempervirens, assembly GCA_007258455.2. Taxonomy (NCBI): domain Eukaryota; kingdom Viridiplantae; phylum Streptophyta; class Pinopsida; order Cupressales; family Cupressaceae; genus Sequoia; species Sequoia sempervirens. The sequence goes on along the minus strand of VDFB02096108.1, from coordinate 94,405 downwards.
TCAGAGATTAGCTCTATCTCAACGACATAATTTTAATCAACCTCTTGAGTTTGATAATATACCACAACCTTCTATTGAATATCCATCACATCCCAGTTAAATCCTTCAGTGATCTTAAAGCCTTTCTTTGAAAATAAAGATCAATTTTTTAAGAGTGCACTTTTCAAACAATTTTTTTATTATTGATTCAACTTCCCCAACATGATTCTGACATCCTTCATCATTGGAAACCACAATAAAAAATTAGGAACATCTTTGATCATATCATAAGATTCCCATCTTATTAGATCAAGATATCATCATTGTCGTACTTATCAAAACTGTGATCTAAGTTTAGAAAAACTCTTCAAAATCATATGCCTATCTCTACAAGATCTCAGTACAATAAATTGAAGGATGAAATCCAACAAGAAGGTCATACCCAAAACACTCAAGAAGAAGGTGAAAGCAGTAATCCTCTTTACAGTGTAAGTCGTAATCCATTTTTCAACAACGACATGGATAACAGAGAAGAAAATCCATTCCACCAATACAAAGACATGAACAAAACCCATATAGATAGTGATGATGAACGAGATGAATAACATCTTAGAGAGGTTGAGAAAGATCCCAAATTTCACAAAGCCATAGAAAAGATCTTGCAACGCGATAAAGAAAAATATTTCCTCTATCTAGCTGACCAAGGAGCTAAATTGCCTCATGACTTTGATATCGAGAATTTGAAGAGCAAACCTGAAGAAACAACCCTATCTGATCTTAGTGTTTTTACTCATCAGATTAAGGCACTTCAAGGACAAATTAAAGAGTTACAAGGTGGAACCACAACAAAGAAATATACTCTTGAGGATATTTGTCTTTATCCTTTTGATCAAAGTCTCAACATGATTCCATTTCCCAAACATTGTGAAATTCCAAAATTCGATCGTTATAATGGGAAATCAGATCCAATCGATCATGTTAGAGACTTCTGAAACATGACTTTAGAGTTCGCTCATGAAGACACTTACTTGATGCGTTTGTTTCCTAGGAGTCTTGGAGCTCACTCTCTGGAATGGCTATCAAAAATCACGTCTCCTATCAACACATTTGAGGAATTAATCAATCTATTCATATTACAATATTCCTACAACATCCAACACCAAATCACTATGATAGATCTCTGCAAAGTTTCCCAAAAACCTGGTAAACCTTTTATTACTTTTCTTCAGAGATGGAGAAGAATGTTCACTAGATATCGACATCCTGTTCCTGAAAAGGAAAAGATGGTCACCTTCATTGACAACTTGAATTCAAAAATGAGCTATCGTTTGAATTTACATTGTCCTCCCTCTTTGAGAAAATTATTGAAGATGCTATAACTATTGAAAGTGCTTTGGTCAAAAGAGGAATAATAAAACTTGACAAGGATAATCCTAGCTCATCCAATCATCATAACAATCAGGAAAATTCTAAATTTTGGACTCGCAACAAGAACGTGGTGAATGATGGTGTTGTTGATGCCAATCATGTCTCAGCTAAGCCATTTGTTCTTAGTACTACAAGTGCTCCTCGCAACAACAAATATAACAATGTCAACTTAGTCACAAATCAAGGAAACAACCCTCCTCCTCTAAGGAACAATGCTCTACTTCCAATCAAGGGACTACCAACAATCAAGGTTACTGGGGAACCAATAACAATAGCAAATCCTTAGGGAATGCCTCAAATACAAATCCACAATAATTTTCATTCTTCTCTAGTAGAAGAACTTACACTCCACTGGGTCAATCTTTGGAATCTGCATTCAAAGAGTTGATAGCTAAAAATGTCATTACCTTGCCACCTCAACGAAACTATGAACCCACTGTGAAGCCTCCATCATGGAATGAGGCATACTATTGTGATTATCATCGGTGCAAAGGTCATCACACAAATAACTGTCAAGCCTTGAAGAATTCCATTCAAGACTTAATCGAAAATGGCACCATCACAATAGAAGGACATCAACAATCAAATGAAGACCACCAAGCATTTCACAACCCTTTTCCCAACTATCAAAAAGGTGAGTCTTCTGAAAAAAGTGTGAATCATATTGACGATCCAATCATCAATCATATCTACACTAACAATGAATGGGTCAACGTTATTAAAGTCAATAAGAAGGTGGAATGTAGAGAAGTCAATGCAACAACAAGGGTGCAAGCTAAAGTTGTCTTAAAGGGTGCCTCTTCAAAATCCATTGGGCCTCCACCTCAACATCAATATGACTTAGTCAACTAACTTCGAAACACTCCTACTCATATTTCTATCTTAGAACTCTTGAAGATTTCCCCAGCACATAAGGAAATTCTTGAAAAGGCCCTCGTTGAAACAACTGTATCTACTGATTTGGATGTGGACCAATTTCAAGCTATGGTAGGACACTTGTCTTCACCCACATGTCTCTCATTTTCTAAAAAAGATGATGTTTCCATGACTCATCCCCACAATTCATCATTATACTTGGAAGTCATGGTCCACAAGTTTCATGTCAGACGAGTTCTAATAGATGGAGGTGCTGGTTTGAACATATGTACCATGAAATTAGTGAAGGCTTTAGGATTTTCTGAGGACTCCATTGAGACTAGAAGAAAAATTACCATTAAAGCCTATGATGATGAGGAAAGATCATCCAAGGGTTTAATCATGCTACCAATCAGAGTGGGACCTATTATCAAAAATACTTTCTGTCAAGTATTAGACCGTGATCTTGCATACAACACCTTGTTGGGTCGTCCTTGGATCCACGAAATGCAAGCTGTCCCATCTACATATCATCAATGTCTTAAGTTTCCTTATGATGGAAAGGAAATCATGATGCCAGTTGGTAATTCAAATAGTCAAACTTGTGCCAACATCAAAGCTAGTCAAGATACTTTGGTTCCTAACAATTGAGAAGCTCGTGCTAGTACTTCTCTCAAGATTGATACACAAATCAGCTAGTTAACCAATAGTTTTGACAAAAAAATTAAATTCAAGGACCATGGAGTCGGGGAGTACTCTCTCTGTCTTGCTAATCTACCTACATCACCTCGGTCAAATGGACAACCTTCTATCACACAACATCAAATATTAGCAGTGTCAACACTAATGCAACCACCAATAGAGCCAAGCACAAAGTTTAATGGATGATTCATCAAAGAAAAATTCCCCATGGAAGATCCTTAGGATAGAGAAATTCTAAACTGGTTCTATAAAGATTAAGATGAAATAGTTTTTATTGTCAAATTACCAACAGATAGATATGGAAAAGGGTATTCAATCATGCAGAAGATGGGCTATGATAAGGGTCCTATCAGAAAAAGAAAAGGAGTGGTTGAGCCTATTCACCTTCGAGGACTTGTTGCGAAAGAGAAAACCGGATTAGGCTATGATGGGTATGTGCAAGATCATGTGATGGTCCAAAAAGTGGCAATATGATGGGTATGTGGCTGATGACTTCCTTTTTACCCAAAATTGATGAAACGAAAAGGGTTATTAAAGGAGATTCTCAAATTTCTGCCAATACAAATTATGCTTTACTTTGAATTTATTAAGTAATTACTATTCATTTTCTATTCGAATTACAAATAAAGTCCTTATTGATAGGTTGATTGAAAAACATCTATAGATTTCAAATAGTATCACATTTTTTGAATCTAAAACATGCATCACATTCTATGTTTTGCATACTATAGGATTAAAAAAGAAAAATGAATTTCATAAAGTTTTGACCAAGTTAAGGTGGTCACCATACAATTTTATATTTTTAAAATTTGTGTAAAAAATTCATAATTAATTATTTATTTGGAAAAAAATATGCATTACATCAGGACATGAGGCCTTTACTTATATCTAAAATCTTATAAAAGAGTATTATCATTTTATTTTGGTTAGGGTGGTTAGACAGACACCTACTTCTTCTTTTTTCCTTGAAATCTAGTACTACTACATTGATTTTCAGCCAAATAGATTTCCTTTTTAAACAAACCTAGTAGTTTAGAAACTACATTCAATTTTCTACAAATTCTATTCTTACATATTTTTTAAATAATATAGATAAATTATTCAAATTTTTACTTCAAGTTGCCTAACTCTGATTTTTCTAAATTTTTTGCCACTTAAGGGCCTATTTTTTCCATGATGATCCTGCACATACCCTGATACTAACCCAAAAGAAAGAACATCCAAACAATTGCATGGCACTGTCTTCACATTTCAAGAAGGTTCATATTCAAGAGAAGCATGTTTGGCAACAATTCTGAATTTTGTGGATGATAACTCTGACACGTACTCTGTTGAATATGAATGGGACACCATTTATAATCATGAGTTCTGGAGAGACAAAAAGGTTGATGTAATACACAAGTATACCCTTACTCTAATCGAAGGTGAAGGGTCAGGGTCCCAAACACGAGAATCTAAATTTCAAAGTCACTATGATTCTAGTGATACTAAGTTAGATTTAAATGAACAAGACTATCACGAGAATAGTATCATCATTGATCCACCTCATACCTCGGATCCTACGGTCAACTCCGTTATGACCATAACCATAGCCGATTTCATGAAACCCGACAACCCACTATCTTTAATCCATCCTATGTTTCTAAGTGATGAATCTATCATGAACTTCCTTTCCACAGATGACACAAATGATTGTTCCACTAGCAATTTTTGGCATAGAGTCTTTAATCAGGAGAGTGTCAATTCTCCTAGCTGCGAAAAAAAAAGAAAAGAAAGAAAGATCTAATGGTGAAAACCAGAATTTGGCAGTATTAGATCAAACAAAAGATAAAATAAAGAGCGTATCGGATGGTGAAAACCTTTTTAAGGCACCAGATGATGGGAATCTTGACACTCTCCCAGATCACTACCATGAGCAATCGCTTATCTTGATTGAGCCTACAAATGCCGTCAATCTTGAAACTTCAGAAAAACCAAGGATTTTATAGTTAGCTGCATCAATGACAGAGAAAGAAGTACCAGAGTTCATGGAATTTCTAAGAGCAAATCAAGTCAACTTTGCTTGATCTTATGTAGACATGCCAGGTCTTGATCTTGATCTTATCATGCATCACTTGTCTATCAAACCAAGGGTTAAGCCTGTGAAACAAAAACTTAGAAAGATGCACCCCCATGTTGCATTATTGGTTAAGGAAGAACTGAGAAAACTCTTTGATGTGGGCTTCATAAGATTGATTGACTATGCAGAATGGATCTCCAACATTGTTCTTGTATCCAAGCTAGATAAAAGTGTCAGAGTGTGCACAAATTTCAGAGATCTTAATAAAGCATTTCCTAAGGATGACTTCCCACTTCCAAACATCGACACTATAGTTGATCTGACAGCTAGCCATGCCATGTACTCATTAATGGATGGTTTTTCTGGTTACAACCAAATCAAGATTGCACCCGAAGACCAGGAGAAAACAAATTTCACATGTCCATGTGGAAATTACTGTTGGAATGTCATGCCTTTCGGTCTAAAGAATGCTGGGGCTACTTACCAAAGAGCCATGACTACAATATTTCATGACATGATGCACACATTCATGGAAGATTATGTAGATGACATATTAGAAAATTCATACACCAGAGAGGGAAATTTGGAAATATTGTCCAAAATATTTGCAAGATTGGAGAAATTCAAAGTTCGCCTCAATCCCAAGAAATGTGTTTTTGGAGTCACATCTAGAAAAATCTTAGGATACATAGTATCAGGAAAAGGAATTGAAGTAGATCCTGCCAAAGTATAGGCCATTATGGAAATGCCTCCACCAAGGAATATTAGTCAGTTGAGATCATTACAGGGATGACTTCAATCTATACGAAGGTTTATTTTACAACTAATTGACAAAAGTCTACCTTTCACACATCTACTGCATAAGAATGTTCCTTTCAAGTGGGATGACAAGTGTGAATTAGATTTTCAAAAAATCAAATAGTACTTAATGACTCCACCAGTTCTAGTACCACCAAATCTAGATAGACCATACAGGGAAAGAACGTGCAATTTATTACATCAGTAGAACACTAACAAGTCATGAGCTCAACTACACTACCATCGAAAAGGCTTGTCTAGTAGTAGTCTTTGCTTCACAAAAATTTCAGCATTACATGTTAACTCATACAATCAATCTTGTTTCAAAGATTGATCCACTCAAGTATTTATTAAGCAAAGCATCATTGATAGGAAGGTTAGCAAAATGGGTAATGATTCTGAGTGAGTTTGACATCCATTATGTTGATCGCAAGGCAATCAAAAGACAAGTTATCCCTGATCAACTAGCTGAAGCACCACTACAAGCAGACCATCCCCTGCACATTGAATTTTCAGATGCTGATGTCTTTACTATAGAATCCAAACAACCATGGTCCCTATATTTTGATGGTTCTTTCACTCAACATGGATCGGGGGTAGGCATACTTCTCATCACCCCCCAAGGACACACCATTCCTCGATCATATAGGAAGATGTTTCCATGCACCAACAACATAGCCGAATATGAAGCGTTAATCACTAGACTTAAAATAGCATTGGAATGGAGGATTGCAAAATTACAAGTGTATGGTGACTCAAAGTTAGTCATTAATCAGATCAATGATGATTATCAGACCAAAGATGACAAACCTTTTCCATATAAAAAGATGGTTGACGACTTTAAGAAGTACTTTTTTGACATCAAATTCACACAAATTCCAAGGCTTGATAACAAAGCAACCAATGCCATGGCTACGATCGCATCATTGTTACAACTTCCAGAAAAATAGGCTCACTATGAATTTTTGGTGGAACAATCATTTACACTTGCTTATGACACACTTAAAAGCCAAATTATTTTCCACTTGGTAGGATCCGATTCACCTTGGTATGGCAAGATTTATGCCTACCTAAAAGATGACATCTTACCACCTGATTTATCCTGTAACCAAAAGTGAAATTTTATCCGCTAATCCTCTCGCTACACTCTTATTGCTAACACCCTTTATCACCGTGGTCTTGATGGTACTCTACTTTGATGTCTTGAACGTGATGAATCTGACAAAGCTTTATAAGAAGTTCACGGTGGCATTTGTCGTACTCATTCGAGTGGACTGACCTTATCCAAGAAATTGATTAGAATGGGTTACTACTGGCCTACAATGGAGAGGGAATCATTCACTTTTGTGAAAACGTGCTCAAAATTCTAGATTCATGGGACTTTCATTCATGCTCCTGCATAGGAACTTCAACCATTTACGCCAACTTGGCCATTCTCCCAATGGGGGTTAGATCTAGTAGGAAAGATTCATCCTTCATCATCGAACGGGCATAAGTTCATCATCACAACCACAGAGTATTTTACCAAGTAGATTGAGGCAGTACCTCTTACTAAAGTTACTGGCAAACAAATATCATCGTTCCTACTCAACTATATTATTTGGCAGTATGGCATTCCCAACTCCATTATTACAGATAATGGATGACCTTTCAAGAATCAAGATGTTGATGAAATTTGTGAGAAATTTCATATTCAAAATAGATATTCAACACCTTACTATCCACAAGGGAATGGCCAAGCAGAGTCCTCAAATAAGACTATACTAATAATTTTAAAGAAGACTGTGAATGATGTAGAGAAAGATTGCCATGTTCAACTCAATCATGCCTTATGGGCCTACAAAACTAGTGTCTACACGCCAACAGGAGCAAGGCCATTTGCTCTTGTCTATGGAGCAGAGGCTATACTTCCTCTAGAAGTTGAGATTCTATCACTCAGAGTATCACGAAAGGTATCTGTAGATGATAACTCAGATTTTTCCTAAGCAAAGCTAGAACTCCTAGATGAAAAGAGAAAAGAGTACGACCATTTGAAAGCATACCAACAGATGATGTCAGCTATAATCACAAAGTAAAAACCACATACCTTTCAGGTGGGTGATCTATTTTGAAAGAAAATCCACAAAATTAGCAAGAGGAGAGAAAAGAAAGGAAATTTTGGACCAAATTGGCTGGTCCTTATGTGGTTATCTGGAGTCTGGGTTCAGGAGCCTAAAGCTATCGACGCCAGAGGGGACTGTTTAACAAACCCATCAACAACATGCACCTGAAGAAATATTATGTTTAAGTTATCATCATCCATAAATGTCCTGAAAAAAAAATACAAATATAGCAGAAAAAGTCTTGAAAAAAATACAAAAATACCAGAAAAAGTCCTAAAAAAAATCAAGAATAGTAGAAAAAGTCCTAAAAAAAATAAAAAAATAGCAGAAAAAGTTCTAAAAAAATACAAAAAAATCAGAAAATGTCCTGAAAAAAAATAAAAAAAATAATAAAAATAAATAAAAAAATTGTCATAGGGTGAAAACCTGGCAACAAGCAGTCTATTGACAAGAAAAATGCAATAAAAACAAATAGTGAAAATCTGGCAAACAAACGATATTTGTAGCTCTCCATCTATTAGTTCATTTTCTGCACTTGGCTTCTTAGCCTTCATTTCATGCATCTTTCCATCATCTTAGGGCCATAACAACATCACACTGCCATCATTTTCCTAGAGAGATAATATCTTACCATGGCTTGATTATTGTACATATTCATTTCATTGAGTTATGTTAATACTGGGGGAAAATGCTAACATACTGGGGGCAACCAACTTTCAGGTTTTACAAAAATAGCTAGACAATGACATAAAATCCAATCATGCGAACAAACAATCAAATCCTTTGAACAGTTATCCAATCATTAATCTATATCACAACAGTTTTCAGCTAAGTACCATATCATGACTCATATCTAGATGATCTAAAATCTGAATAATGTTTGGCATAGTAGTACTAAATTTTGAACAATGGTTGTTTAATTTTTGATATCATCTCTTTGGAGCACACTCGATGATGAACTGAACTAGAGTGGCGAGGAAAGAGGATGAATTTTCTGTCTGTTGTCTTGAGGTTAACTATCTATCTATTGCAAATATGTTGCGAGACATGATTTCCAAAGTTTATCATTGATGAAAGTTCCACATTTGCATTAGAAAGTGGTTAGTCTTTGTCTGTTTATGCAAGAAATGCTCAGGTCATCTTGGTTCAATTATACCTCAATGCTTGTGTTTTCTTGCTATATCAAAAATTATGAAAGTTGTACTCAGGTCATCATTGGTGCTAATTTCCCCTCTGATGCTTGTACATACTTCCAACATTTTAAAACTCTCTATGATGATTCAAGAAAGCTAAAAAAAGGCTCAACAAATGGTTGGTTTCATTTAATTGCATTTCATCTTGCTCATTGTACATAACTGCATACTAGATTTACATCAGAGTTTTTGAAAGACTAACAAGAACATCAATGGCTGCCATGTCTCTTTGGACTATTTGTGGAGGACATTCAACATTTGTTTCATCATCACCTTTCATCTTCATTATCATTTCATTAGTCATTATCATTTCATCTAGGTCCTATCATTTATCATTTATCATTCATTTGCATACCATTTAGATCTTCTAGCATCTTCATATCATTAACATTTTATCATTTTCATATTCATTTCATTTTCATTTTACACATTTGCATCCCATTTATCATTTTATTTCATTTCACCTATCACTTATCACTTCATTATCATTCATTTCATATCATTATCACTTATCATTCCTTTCATATCATTTCATTTATCATTTCATTATCATTCATTTCATATCATTATCACTTATCATTTCATTTATCATTTCATTATCATTTCATTATCATTCATTTATCATTTCATTTATCATTTCATTATCAATCATTTCATATCATTATCACTTATCATTTCATTGTCATTCATTTCATATAATTATCACTTATCATTTCATTTATCATTTCATTATCATTCATTTCATATCATTATCACTTATCATTCCTTTCGTATCATTTCATTTATCATTTCATTATCAGTTATCATTTCATTATCATTCATTTCATATCATTATCACTTATCATTTAATTTATCATTTCATTATCATTCATTTCATTATCACTTATCATTTTTATTATCATTCATGTCATTATCATGCCATTTCATTTTATCATTTCATTTCATCATCATCATTATTAAACATTACATTTCATCACATATCATTTATCATCTTATCATACATCTCATTATTATTAATCATTTCACTTCCTATCGTTATTCATATCATTTATCATTTGTCACATTACATTCATATCATATCTTTAATCATCCTATCATTTTTCATATCAATTCATATTACAAATTTATGATGCATATCATAAACACAACATTCATTTTCTGTCATATTATCATTATTTATTTGCATTTGAAAATCCAAAAACAAACATTCCATACATATCATTTACCATAAGACATATCAAATATCCCATGACATATTCTCATAATCACATCATAGGTCATCCACCTACATGACATCATTAGTACGCATCATAAATTATTTTTCATCATCATCATAAAACATCATATCAAATCATCCTGCATATCAAAATCCGTAACATATAAAAATAAATGCATATCACATCATCATCTCATACATGCACATCACATCATCAAAAATCATTGCCGCTGCATATCATTGCTCATCATAAATAATACAAATGTCCAATGTCCAAGGAAACTGAAAAGTCCAGAGAGAGATACATGGGATATGATAAAAAATAAAATATACATGCTCCAAAAATGATATACATGTGTGAAATATGTATGCATCAAGACATCATAAACTAGTTGGTCGATGCCCCTAAAGGAGCTGGTCCAAAAGGAGGTGGCCTGCCACTAGTACCTGCATCTGGATCCCACCAAGGCCCAGTAACCCCCATGCTCTGTGTGGCTGTCTGCAACCTACTCCTGGTCCTGCTGCGAGATCGTGGGAATTGCTCCCTACACTCAGGAGGACACAACTCATATATGACACAGTAGTACTCGACCTCCCTCGCCATCTCCATGCCCTCAGCAATAGCCTCTCGCAAGGATGCACTCTCTACAGTGCCCATAAGCCTCTAAGCAACACCCTCGGCCTCCAATGCCCTCCGTCTCAATGCATCCCTCTCCATAATCAACTGGGCTATCTATGGGTCTGGGGCAGGCTGAGATACCTGTGTCAGTGCTGAAACCTGAGCCTGTGCTTGTGCAAGTTGTGCCTGTAACTATGCTACCAAACTTTGTGCCTGACCTAGCTGACCCTGAATAGCCAGCACCTAGGCCTGCAATGTGTCTATCTGTGCCTACTGTGATGAGGAGGAAACCCTAATAATGGTCCATGGTCTACCACCAGATCTAGGCAACCGTACAATCTGCACACTGACTAGACTATCTAACCTCTGCCTCACTACCCTCTCCTCCTCCCCTCCCCCATCTCTCCCATCATCCCCATCATCTGAGCTATCCTCGTCTTTGTCCCCCTCCACGTCTCCATCCCCCTCCTCTGCATCTTTTCTCTCCTCCTCCTCCTCTCCTCCACCCACCACCTACTCTCTACCAACCACATCCTCCTATCTCTCCACCCCTGGCTACTGTACTACTGCAATGGGCCCTGACTCATCTGAGCATGTAAATCATGGGAATCGATGCATGTGGAAATACACTAAGTAATCATCTAACATACATGCATCTGTCACATCTGGCCTGTATGCCCATACCTCAGGCTATAGGATAGAATACTTTGTATATGCCACCTGGTATGTAATGCATTGACCCCATCCAGGATCATCCTTACACCGCCCATAGTGAGCAACGCCCTGTGGCATCCCCTACATGTATCTATATTGTCTCTAAACTTGCAAGGCCAAAAATCTCTCAATAATGTACAAGGTTCATCCTATCAGGTATCGGGGCATACAGACAAATGTAATCTCTAAATGATCAGAGTCCCAGGGCTTGCAATCCGTATACAGCCTTCGTATAACTACATACATGCCATCTAACACGTGCTACCAATACTCCAACTTGCCCAGCTTGGGCTGGATAAGTGCACCTGAATATGCATATACATATGGCCTTCCTGGTGGCTTAGCCCTGGCACATGCTGGCCTCGTAATCGTAATATGCTCCCATGCCCAGATCTAGAACAGAGTCACACCACTGGCCAAACTAGTCGACCCTCAGTATACTACTTGATGTAGATCATGATACAAATGAGCCAAAATGCAGCTCCCCCAGTCATACCTCCACGGCTGATTCACCATCCACTCTAGCATCCTACCCCAAACAACTGAAAATCCCTTTGACTGATGGTTTGGTCTAAGGAAGCCTCCAATGAATGAACCCAACACAACAACTAAGGCTGGATATCTGCTGAAATCCCCCCACGACACCCAATATCCTGCTATAGACATATCATCGCATATCTGCCTTAGTGCCTCGGTCCCTCCTATCTCCTTGTGGTCATAAACCACAAGTGCACCTACCATGGGAATCCCTAGAATCCTGTACACATCCTCAGGTGTCACAATCATCTCACCCGTCAGCAAATGAAAGGTGTTATGATCGGAGTGCCACCTCCCTACCAAGGCCGTCAGCAGTCCCCGGTTGACTCGAATCCCTCGCAGGATAGTCAATAACAATCCCAACCCATAGTCAACTATCCACTATGTCTCTGCTAGAGTCAGCTCTCCTACCTAATCCCAACATGTTGGGAAACACTCTCTAATCTGGAGGTTGTCGAAAACCTCCTATTTCTTTGGTCATCACACGAACAATTAATCAGACTCATACCAATGACTCATATCATGTGCTCTATCTATCATGTGAACTATATCTGTGACACATATCAAATTAATCAACACATCATATCAGTGACCCATATCATACAATCACAACTGCATCTATCTATCTAAATATCAAATCAATCTACTCTATCATCATTATACTATTTGTTTTTCTTTTTCAGGAAAGCAAATTTATCAACAATCCAATCATTTTTTTTCCATTTGTACTTCAGTCATGAATGCAAATACGTTTGAAAACCATCATCTACTATTTGGTTTCTATCATAGAAAGCAAATTTATTAGACATTTACTCTTTGTTTTTCATTCATGAGGAGCAAAGTTATTGGATAATCAGTCAATCAATCAATCAATCAATCTACTCTTTGTTTTTTTTTCGGGAAACAAAGTTATCAACTATCTACTCTTTGTTTTCTATTCATGGAAGCAAAGTTATCATTTCTATCCATATTAGCATGATGGAAAAATAATTTCTCTATCTATTGGTCATGCCTAATCAATCTTGACATTTAATTAAATAATTATTATTTAATTAATTTCTCTAAAGTCTTCTACATGTAATTAAATTTAATTAATTTAATTATATTGTTCAGTCATTTTATTCTCCCACCATAATTGAATAAATATATTTTATTTAATTATTTCACATGTCTACTTGATTAATTAAATAAATATATTTTATTTATTTAAATTAATTATCATCTTTTGAATTTAATTAAATATTTTTAATTAAATTTAAATATTTATTTTCTTCTATTTAAAACTTTCTCCTAATTAATTAAATATTTTATTTAATTAATTTCATACACATGTCATTTCTTCGAATTTAATTAAATATTTCATTTAATTATGAAATCTTCTAATTTCCTTATAAATCTTAATTAAATATTTATTTAATTAAGAAAAATCAGCATGCACCCATAAATAAATAAATGAATTTGATAATTCATTATTTATCTTCTCAATATCTTTCCATTATCTTCTAAAAAAGATGATTTTGTTAATCATCTCATCTTATCTCTTCCACGAAAATGGAAAAATCTTGCTTTATTCATTTTCTTCTATTTTTCTCTCCAGTCTCATCCATCTTCGACCGCTCAATCTGTCAGGAATTATCGCAGCCATTGCTCAACTCAACCAATCAAAATCCTTGAAAAACTCTATAATTACATGTGTGAATCAAAGCATTGGTTACATGCGGATAGACAGACATACACACACAATTACACTTATGCACTTGCATCTTTAGCATTCTAGCAATAATCATATCTTAGCAATAATCTTATCATAGCATAGTATAATCTTGCATATTAGTCTAGTATGCATTTCAGTTTAAATCTCATTCTCTAGTAGTCCATTTCGTTGAGCTTGGCATACGAAATCTGAGAGCAACTTGAATCAAACGAAATGCTGGAGATAGAGAACAATAAAACAACTTTGAGGAAGCTGCACTAAGAGTTTGTTTATTTTTCTTTAAGGTTCTTTGATATAAGGTTTTATTGAATGTGTTTTGAATTCTTTATAATAGGCATATTTTCATACACATGGATACAAGTTAGAAATGTTGAAGATAGGAGAGATTGCCACCCTAGGAGGTAGCTCTATTTCATAAGAATTTTGGCCAAACTTGTAGACCACCTTGCAAGGTCCTATCTTCTTCATCATGAGTTTGGTATACTTTCCTTTTGGAAGTCTCTCCTTCTTCAAGTGTGTCATCACCAAGTCTCCAACCTTGAATTTGACATTCCTCTTCTTTAAATCTGCCTTTTCCTTATACTTCTCAACATTCTTTTGAAGGGTTTCCTTCACTTGTTGGTGAATATCCCTGATTGTAATAGAAAAGTCCTCACCTTGAGCACTTCTCCTAGAAACTCCTTGTAGATCTCTTAGTTCATACACCTCTCTAGGGTGCATGCCATAGACTACTTCAAAAGGGCTTCTACCAATGCTCCTATTCATGGAGTCATTATATGTTATGAAATAACTTGCACAATAGAAGAATATGATATCAAATATGCTGCAAATACTTGATAATAACTGCGAATAATGAGCCACTTCGAGGGGGCAAACCTCCAAATATCTCTAATGAGAACACACTTCACACTTGATGATGAAATAAGACTCACAACCTCCTATATATACCTATTTATGCCAAGGATATCACCTAGGCCGACTTAGACACACCTATATAAGACTTGGCCGACCTAAACAACTAAATAACAATATACTAATGATAATATCACTTAATCGAGAGTTAAGATAGCCACA